>QRAM01000024.1:0-21134 GCA_013436055.1 Halocynthia roretzi | reverse complement strand
ATGTGCATATTCATAACATTTTTTGCACGAGAAGATTGAAAACTGTTTTGATGATTTGTTATGAAAGTTTCCTAATGATAACAGTGGCAACCATTGGAAGTAACATAGTTTGAAATAAAATTGCAAAGTTGACTCTTTGATGAATATTTTGAATACTCTGTTGAATTATAAGACTGACACTTCGAGCCTATTCCGGCCCGTCTTTCAATAAAAGAGATTCTTTTATTATTGTATCTTCATTTTGTAGTGAGTAACTTGAGTAACTGATCGGTACGGTAAATCTATAGTAGTCGTGAGGATATCCTGAACATGAAGGGCATTCTTTTGATCATTATAAGCTTGACAGTCTTCGGTGGTACCGCTACTGCACTGAGATGTAGAACCGGATTCAATACGACGATATTGCAAATGCCGATAGGATTCTGGCAAGATCAAAATTGTTCCACGGTTGGCTCGCAGAAATGTTTCATACAAGGATTGTCGTACGAGATGGATGAAGCATCAATTTTCCACGACGGTATTGTAGAATATTATATTCAATTTGTTCTATGTATTGGTGGTTTAGTACTACACTGTGCTGAAACGTCAATACGCATTTAAATGAGGAAAGTGAGGTCTAAATGTTCAATTCAGGCCATTATTTATTATAAAAAGTAGATAGTTCAAAACTGTCTTGAAATAGCACAAGCACGTTTTATTCAAAATTAGTAACCTGGATCGAACTTGGCTAAAGTAAATAATTCTTATAGTCAATACAAACACGCTGATTAAAGGGTCTCTCAGAGCAAAAATTGTCTGATTAGACTATCTCATCAGAAGTCTGTTATTGTACGAAATTCAGCGAGACGGATAGCCTAATTTTTCGGGTGGTCGCGTCAATATTTTTTTTTTGAGATAAGTTCACTCGTTACTTCAATTTGTTTTTATATAATTGGATTAAATATATTCATAAGCAAATATTTTACCTCTCAGCCCAAATAATTTACGGAGGATGCATATCGGACGTCCTTTTATCGGAAATTGAATGTGCCAAATTACAATCTGAAGATGGTCTGTACACAGGCTTAATTGAGTCCCTACTACCCACTCTTGAATCGCAGATCAGCAACATCGTTACAAATATTGCGAATGAAACGGCGCAGAACATCGCCAAAATCACTCATAATAGGCAGCTAGTTCAAGACTTGCTAAAAAGCATGAACATTTCCATACCCGAAAATTTGGTTGAAGTCACAGGTAATATTGAAAACGTCCTGTTGAACCTGTTTAATGAAAACCAAACGGCGCTCGATCAGGCAGTAAACGGGCTATTGGAAAGTTTTAGCTCCCTAAACGCTTCGGACAAAACAGCCAACGATCTGCTTCAACAATACTTCGACATGTACAACATTACATTTGATGACAAGTACAAACCACTTGCAGAAAACCTTCCTGGGTTTATTGCTCTTGCGTTTAACCAAACGGGCAACGATTCCCTCGTGTATATGTTATTAGAATCACTTAGCAACCCAATGCCAACACCCAACATAACTCAGATGCTGGAACAATTCGGCATGTTGCAACAACTGACTCCGGAAATGCGCGCGTTTTTACAGCTTCTAGACGGTTTTCTTCAAGTTTCGTCATCCGGCAACCCACAGGCTATAGCCCAATACGCCGCACAAGCTTTGTTAAACACTACCGTTACTACTAATGCTAGCCAGGAAATAGGAAAAGCTATTATCGGTTATCTAAATCAGTTTAATATCACACTCGACTCGGAAACAGAAAAAATCATAATAGCTCTTCCCGGACTCTTGAATGCAATATTTCCAAATCAAACAGAGGCACTAAATATGATTTTTGGCAATATATCAAGCGAATTGAATAACATCAACATCACTAACTTCAATTCCTTCGAATATTCAATCAATTCGACACTGGAGGCACTAGCAATGGCCAACATCACACTTCCTCAAGAAACCATCGATTTCATAATGAGTTTGCAGGAACTGTTTGATGCGTTGCAGATGAACGATTCCAACAAAGTATTGGAATGGTCTCGGAAACAGATGCTTATATCTTATCCCATTATTACGGACTCTGGAAAAGCTCTTATTTCAGCGTTTGTAAACGTTACAGAAATGATAACCAATATGACTGTTGAACCCTTCGTTGAACTTCTTGTAGAAAACGCAGTGAGGATTCCGTTGAACTTGTTTCCAAACAATGTAACGTTTATTGACATGATTTATCAAAATATCACGGATCAACTTAATATGATTAACTTAACCAGTTTTGATCCTTCGACTGCTCTTTCGGGCTTTGATGCAATTGACATGTCTCTGATTCCAGCCGAATTGCGATCACTACTCAATTCTACCGAACAACTACTTATGGCTTTCTTGCTTAACGACACTCAGAAGATAACAGAGATCACCACACAACTAATGGCACAAAGTTGTGTTATTAACAACGAAACCATGGCTGTAGCAAACGCAATAATAGGAGATTTGACAACCAATGGTGTAAACGTAACCATGGACATCTCTAGTGCTCTACAATGTCTCCCAGGAATCGTGTATTCTTTCCTTCCAAATCAAACTGAGATGGCAAATGCCATACTGCAAGAAATCACCCTGTCGTTCACAAATTACACGCAATTTTTGCGAAATACTTTTGAAAAAAACAATATTACTCTACCGCAAGAATTTTATGATGCTATCGAAAACCAGCAACAAATTTTGGCCGCTCTTTCCACAGGAAATATGACAGAAGTTTATCTTGTTTGGCTTGAGAGTTATAAACAGACGGCTGTTGAAACAGAGCTGAGCATGCTTATTGAATATATCTTGGTTGATATGTATGGACAAAACATTACAGAAATGGATTTGCTTATTATCAGAAACTCTGCCGTATCATCGTACTCAAGTCAAACACCAGAAGTGAAAGCAGGAATGGATTTGCTTTTTTCGACTATGAGGTCAGAGTTGATGGCTGGTAAAAATATAGGACAGGCTTTGGCAGGTGGTCTGGTAGCTGTAAATGTCAACGTTTCACAAGCATTGAATGAAACACTAAGCAATTTGCATTTCCTATTGGACGTTATGTTTGGCAACACAACAGCACTGAATGACATTAATTGTATGTCTAGCAATGCTACACAGGGTTTTGCTTCAGCTGTCTTTGACTCACTGGTCAGTCAGGGCCTCAACCTAACGGAGGGTTACAAAAACCTTTTCGAATGCGTTCCCGGTACTTTATTAGCGTTTTATCCTAATATGACCAATGAACTAAATCAAATTTTCAATAACATCACTGATTCCTTGAAGATGAATCAAACAGAAATGCTACAAATGTTCCTGAAAGAATATAACATCACTTTGCCCCAAGAACTTATACAGGCGCAGCAACAAATCATGGATGCGCTCATGAGTGGAAATATGACGGAATTGCTGATACTCCTGAATAACCTTTACAAAGAAGCAGCTCAAGAAACAGAGTTGAGTAAGTTCGTGGTTGCCATGTTTACTAAAGTAGGATTCAACCTTACAGAAGATCAAATTCTCCAAATTCAATATCAGACCACATCTTTTTACAATTATATGGATAACGCTACATTAGATGCGTTCTTTGGTACCCTGAATAGTGAGTTAAGTTCTGGTGTCGGTACGGAAAAAGCTATAGAAAACGCTTATAAGGCTATAAACCAAACTGTTCCTGTATGGGTAAAACCATTGAGCGCTAATGTCGACCAGTTACTACAAGGATTCATGAGCCAAAATGCCACAGCGGTTAATTTAGTTGTCCTCATGATACTGGAAGATTATTCCATGACTTATCCTGAAGCCAACTTGGAAATGACTATTCTATACGTCAAACTGAGCATGGCATACCAAATGTCAAACGGAACCTTAAATGATGATATAATTGACATCATGGCAAAGATTTACCACGAAAACCTGAACCAGGCCAACATCACACACGAGCAATATGTAACCTACATGGTCAACGCATTCTTCCCAGAGCTGAAACCTTATCTCAACATTTTAATCAACCTCGATCCCAGGAATGTCATAAAGTTTACATCGGAAATTTTCTCATGGATCTTCAATCCTTATCGGGAAGTGGAAACTTTGTTCAATATAATCAATGGAACCATTCACAATATCTTAGAAAATCAGAACGTTAGTGTGGCACTGAAACAATTCCTGAGACCAGAGTAAGTCTTGTTATTCAATAATTCAACCAAGCTAAGTAGAGAGTAGTATTGTTTTTATTTGAAATATTTTTCACTTGTTATTAATTACAACGAAGACTGAAATAGATACCTTGAGTAGTACTAATTAGATTCACAAATGAATTTGTTCTATATAAATAGTTATTCTGCATTTAGTTGATTTTGAATAATTTTGAATGCGTAGTATACTCAGGAAATTACTGGATACTGTGCTCATAATGACCTAAAATGTAAAGCAAAGTACCAGCACCACTTACCTATATTTGCTTGAATCATTCGCATAACATTCTTTTATTTTTACAGCGACTGCAACGTGGTGAACTGTAGCACCGACCTATGCAACGCCTACGGGGCTCTTCCTATGACTACTACCACTACTACTGCTGTTGCGCCTACTACACAAACACAAGCTACTACAGCCGCTCAAGACACGATTGCAATAAGCTCTACACCTACAACTCCATCAATTACTACTACTACCTCAGATATGGGCATTGTTGTTTCAAGGAGTTCCTCTTGGTTCATGCTGGTTGCATCGCTGCTCATTTCGAAAGTTTTCAGGATCTTTTAAACCAACAGTTTAAACTATTACGATACGAATTTATTGCAGAACATACCGTCAACCTCTAACGCAATCTAATTTTTCACATAATCAATGTTAAGGTAACTTACACACAAAAACATACACCGTAATTGGTATTTTTTCCTGAAATGATCTCGAAGCTTCGACAGTAAAACACTCTAAAATCAGTAACAGCGTTGATACAAGAGAATGAACGAATAAAATGAATACCACTTAATACAGTAAAGATCACCGGTGCCGGATTAGTATTTTTATATTCCTTTCAACCCAAAATAAGCACCAAGCAAAAAGCCCTGCATAGGGTATACGACTGATGTTACAGATTTCCTACAACATGCGGTGACCTTAGGAATTTTGTACAACCCGTCTTATTATATCGGGCCTAGAGCTATGACTAAAAGGTGACAGAGTATTCGTTTTTCGTTCTCTTACGCACAGTTTTGTATCAACACTACTACTTCATTTAAGTCACTCCTTTAGTGGGTAAGCGATGAAGTTTTTTTCACTGAGCTAATCTACGCTATCGTAACGCATTTCTAAAATGAAAATTCATCACTATTACAATGATAGTCAGCAACGGAAAAAATGTAATTAAATATTGAATCATGATCACACGCATAGAATAGAGTAATTAATCGACCGAGAAGAAGTCCCCCATCGTCGGTAATTATTAAGCACTAAAACACGTCTAAATCATTACAATCGACCTCACGATAATTTAACCAGGATCCCTTTCATATTTAGCATACAAATTGAACGATTTTGCGTTTTGTTTGTAATATTCTACCGTACTGTATATGCATTTTATATCGCTGTATTTTATCCACTCAGTTGATGATTTTTCATTTAACCCAAACACCAAATATATGCCACCAATGCAAATCTAATAAAATTATCGACTGTACACAATCATGTTCTCAGTTCTGCAACACTAGTGAAGCCGACCGGTACTCTGGTGATGAATAATAGCATAAGGAAGTTGCAATATGCATTAAATAAATCATGACACATTACCTGAGTGTATGAATATGGTATTTTCTTAAAGTGTCTAATATAAACATCAGTAGCTCATAAGCATTTTTATTCAGATAGCTTGGAATTGTGAAACGATTTTCAATCTTTCTTTTATCATGTAAAATAGAAATCATAGTAGCGCAAGTTTGGCGTTTTACCTGTTTCAAATAGTCGTCGTCTATAGGGAAATTAGACACTTGAATTTTGGGTGTTAGGCTAGTTTAGGCCAGGCAGTATTAAACTTCGGGCTTCCAAGAAATTCTTTAGTCCTGTTTTTTGACCCCTAGTACAGCATGTGCATATTCATAACATTTTTTGCACGAGAAGATTGAAAACTGTTTTGATGATTTGTTATGAAAGTTTCCTAATGATAACAGTGGCAACCATTGGAAGTAACATAGTTTGAAATAAAATTGCAAAGATGACTCTTTGATGAATATTTTGAATACTCTGTTGAATTATAAGACTGACTCTTCGAGCCTATTCCGGCCCGTCTTTCAATAAAAGAGATTCTTTTATTATTGTATCTTCATTTTGTAGTGAGTAACTTGAGTAACTGATCGGTACGGTAAATCTATAGTAGTCGTGAGGATATCCTGAACATGAAGGGCATTCTTTTGATCATTATAAGCTTGACAGTCTTCGGTGGTACCGCTACTGCACTGAGATGTAGAACCGGATTCAATACGACGATATTGCAAATGCCGATAGGATTCTGGCAAGATCAAAATTGTTCCACGGTTGGCTCGCAGAAATGTTTCATACAAGGATTGTCGTACGAGATGGATGAAGCATCAATTTTCCACGACGGTATTGTAGAATATTATATTCAATTTGTTCTATGTATTGGTGGTTTAGTACTACACTGTGCTGAAACGTCAATACGCATTTAAATGAGGAAAGTGAGGTCTAAATGTTCAATTCAGGCCATTATTTATTATAAAAAGTAGATAGTTCAAAACTGTCTTGAAATAGCACAAGCACGTTTTATTCAAAATTAGTAACCTGGATCGAACTTGGCTAAAGTAAATAATTCTTATAGTCAATACAAACACGCTGATTAAAGGGTCTCTCAGAGCAAAAATTGTCTGATTAGACTATCTCATCAGAAGTCTGTTATTGTACGAAATTCAGCGAGACGGATAGCCTAATTTTTCGGGTGGTCGCGTCAATATTTTTTTTTTGAGATAAGTTCACTCGTTACTTCAATTTGTTTTTATATAATTGGATTAAATATATTCATAAGCAAATATTTTACCTCTCAGCCCAAATAATTTACGGAGGATGCATATCGGACGTCCTTTTATCGGAAATTGAATGTGCCAAATTACAATCTGAAGATGGTCTGTACACAGGCTTAATTGAGTCCCTACTACCCACTCTTGAATCGCAGATCAGCAACATCGTTACAAATATTGCGAATGAAACGGCGCAGAACATCGCCAAAATCACTCATAATAGGCAGCTAGTTCAAGACTTGCTAAAAAGCATGAACATTTCCATACCCGAAAATTTGGTTGAAGTCGCAGGTAATATTGAAAACGTCCTGTTGAACCTGTTTAATGAAAACCAAACGGCGCTCGATCAGGCAGTAAACGGACTATTGGAAAGTTTTAGCTCCCTAAACGCTTCGGACAAAACAGCCAACGATCTGCTTCAACAATACTTCGACATGTACAACATTACATTTGATGACAAGTACAAACCACTTGTAGAAAACCTTCCTGGGTTTATTGCTCTTGCGTTTAACCAAACGGGCAACGATTCCCTCGTGTATATGTTATTAGAATCACTTAGCAACCCAATGCCAACACCCAACATAACTCAGATGCTGGAACAATTCGGCATGTTGCAACAACTGACTCCGGAAATGCGCGCGTTTTTACAGCTTCTAGACGGTTTTCTTCAAGTTTCGTCATCCGGCAACCCACAGGCTATAGCCCAATACGCCGCACAAGCTTTGTTAAACACTACCGTTACTACTAATGCTAGCCAGGAAATAGGAAAAGCTATTATCGGTTATCTAAATCAGTTTAATATCACACTCGACTCGGAAACAGAAAAAATCATAATAGCTCTTCCCGGACTCTTGAATGCAATATTTCCAAATCAAACAGAGGCACTAAATATGATTTTTGGCAATATATCAAGCGAATTGAATAACATCAACATCACTAACTTCAATTCCTTCGAATATTCAATCAATTCGACACTGGAGGCACTAGCAATGGCCAACATCACACTTCCTCAAGAAACCATCGATTTCATAATGAGTTTGCAGGAACTGTTTGATGCATTGCAGATGAACGATTCCAACAAAGTATTGGAATGGTCTCGGAAACAGATGCTTATATCTTATCCCATTATTACGGACTCTGGAAAAGCTCTTATTTCAGCGTTTGTAAACGTTACAGAAATGATAACCAATATGACTGTTGAACCCTTCGTTGAACTTCTTGTAGAAAACGCAGTGAGGATTCCGTTGAACTTGTTTCCAAACAATGTAACGTTTATTGACATGATTTATCAAAATATCACGGATCAACTTAATATGATTAACTTAACCAGTTTTGATCCTTCGACTGCTCTTTCGGGCTTTGATGCAATTGACATGTCTCTGATTCCAGCCGAATTGCGATCACTACTCAATTCTACCGAACAACTACTTATGGCTTTCTTGCTTAACGACACTCAGAAGATAACAGAGATCACCACACAACTAATGGCACAAAGTTGTGTTATTAACAACGAAACCATGGCTGTAGCAAACGCAATAATAGGAGATTTGACAACCAATGGTGTAAACGTAACCATGGACATCTCTAGTGCTCTACAATGTCTCCCAGGAATCGTGTATTCTTTCCTTCCAAATCAAACTGAGATGGCAAATGCCATACTGCAAGAAATCACCCTGTCGTTCACAAATTACACGCAATTTTTGCGAAATACTTTTGAAAAAAACAATATTACTCTACCGCAAGAATTTTATGATGCTATCGAAAACCAGCAACAAATTTTGGCCGCTCTTTCCACAGGAAATATGACAGAAGTTTATCTTGTTTGGCTTGAGAGTTATAAACAGACGGCTGTTGAAACAGAGCTGAGCATGCTTATTGAATATATCTTGGTTGATATGTATGGACAAAACATTACAGAAATGGATTTGCTTATTATCAGAAACTCTGCCGTATCATCGTACTCAAGTCAAACACCAGAAGTGAAAGCAGGAATGGATTTGCTTTTTTCGACTATGAGGTCAGAGTTGATGGCTGGTAAAAATATAGGACAGGCTTTGGCAGGTGGTCTGGTAGCTGTAAATGTCAACGTTTCACAAGCATTGAATGAAACACTAAGCAATTTGCATTTCCTATTGGACGTTATGTTTGGCAACACAACAGCACTGAATGACATTAATTGTATGTCTAGCAATGCTACACAGGGTTTTGCTTCAGCTATCTTTGACTCACTGGTCAGTCAGGGCCTCAACCTAACGGAGGGTTACAAAAACCTTTTCGAATGCGTTCCCGGTACTTTATTAGCGTTTTATCCTAATATGACCAATGAACTAAATCAAATTTTCAATAACATCACTGATTCCTTGAAGATGAATCAAACAGAAATGCTACAAATGTTCCTGAAAGAATATAACATCACTTTGCCCCAAGAACTTATACAGGCGCAGCAACAAATCATGGATGCGCTCATGAGTGGAAATATGACGGAATTGCTGATACTCCTGAATAACCTTTACAAAGAAGCAGCTCAAGAAACAGAGTTGAGTAAGTTCGTGGTTGCCATGTTTACTAAAGTAGGATTCAACCTTACAGAAGATCAAATTCTCCAAATTCAATATCAGACCACATCTTTTTACAATTATATGGATAACGCTACATTAGATGCGTTCTTTGGTACCCTGAATAGTGAGTTAAGTTCTGGTGTCGGTACGGAAAAAGCTATAGAAAACGCTTATAAGGCTATAAACCAAACTGTTCCTGTATGGGTAAAACCATTGAGCGCTAATGTCGACCAGTTACTACAAGGATTCATGAGCCAAAATGCCACAGCGGTTAATTTAGTTGTCCTCATGATACTGGAAGATTATTCCATGACTTATCCTGAAGCCAACTTGGAAATGACTATTCTATACGTCAAACTGAGCATGGCATACCAAATGTCAAACGGAACCTTAAATGATGATATAATTGACATCATGGCAAAGATTTACCACGAAAACCTGAACCAGGCCAACATCACACACGAGCAATATGTAACCTACATGGTCAACGCATTCTTCCCAGAGCTGAAACCTTATCTCAACATTTTAATCAACATCGATCCCAGGATTGTCATAAAGTTTACATCGGAGATTTTCCCGTGGATCTTCAATCCATATCGGGAAGTGGAAACTTTGTTCAATATAATCAATGGAACCATTCACAATATCTTAGAAAATCAGAACGTTAGTGTGGCACTGAAACAATTCCTGAGACCAGAGTAAGTCTTGTTATTCAATAATTACCAAAGCACAGTACATTGCACCATTCACTTATTTTAGGGTTTGAGGGTACACGATCTTATAATCATCCATTTTATTTCGTCAATATGTGTGAAGATTTATATGCCAAAATGTCGAATGACGGTAACTAGTGGTATTGAAAGTGAATTATATCAAGAGTTCTATTAAAAGTGATTTCTAAAGTTTACAGCAACACATAAAAAACAAATAAACTCTGATTTCGCAAATACCACTAAAGGGGTCTTTCATCCCCTACACCTGTATTCGCTTAAATCATTGGTAAAAGATTCATCATTGTTCACAGCGGCTGCAACGTGGTGAATTGTAGCACCGACCTATGCAACGTCTATGAGTCACTTTCCATGACTACTACTTTTACTGCTACTGCTGCGTCTACTACCACAACTGCTCAAAACAAGACTGCAACTAGCTCTACACCTACAACTCCATCAGTTCCTTCTACTACCTCAGATATGGGCATTGTCGTTTCAAGGAGTTCATCTTGGTTCATGCTGATTGCATCGCTGCTTATTTCAAACATTTCCAGGATTTTTTGAACCAACAGTTCAAACAATTAAAATGCGAATTTAATGCTGCACATACCGTTAATCTCTGATGCAATCTAATTTTTCACATGATCAATGTTAAGGTAACTTGCACACAACGCAATTCCACGTAATAGAGGTCACCAATGCCAGATTAGAATTCTTACAGTCCTTACAGAAATAATAAATCATGATCACATGACGACAGAATAGAGCATTCACCAACCTAGTAGAAGTCCCATCGTTGTTCATTAGCAACCGTCCTGAGAAACATCTGAAACATGTCCAAATCATCATAACCAACCTTACGATAATTCAAGCAGGATCTTACTGCAGCCCATACTTCTGAAAATTCCCGCTTCGATTTTTATACTTAGCATAAAAATCCACTAACAACGATTTGGCGTTTTGTTTGTAATATTTAATTGTACTGAATATGCATTTTATATCGCTTTATATCCACACTTGATGGTATTTTTTTTTATCAAACCTTTACACATAAAATATTTCGAAAAATCAAAGATAATAACATTATTGACTGTGTACAGTCACGGATATTAAAGAACATTAAACCAATCTGTTTTTCTCGTGATGAATAATAGAAATAATATGCAAATAGAATTCACGAAGAAGAAAGTTGTCATGACACGTTAAATAAATTTTGCTAGTATCACTATCCTTCCATCCTTTACAAATGATTCAGTAGGTTTACTCCATCTGCCGGTTTGGTACATCTACATCTTTAGTGCGTTATTTCGCTGTAGCGAAGGATAACTACTAGTCTTGCGAGAGTTTCGAAAGAGCCTCGACTCTTCAGTTAATTATCCCCAGTATTTCATTTGGAGTACATGTGCTCGGTTAGCGACCTGGCCTTGCCGCGTAAGCCATATGGAGTTAGCGTATGCGTAATTTCATGTGTTGTTTGTTCCATACCCAACGCTAGTCACAACGGACAGCAATGTTGGGAAATGTATGACCGATGCATCCTGTACGTCACGATTATCTGTTTAGCATCAACCTGGTAAATATATAAGTATTGCGGGGGACAGCAGAAGCTACTAGTTCTGATATAACAATGATAATGATGATACTTGAAAAAAAAATTGGGCAGATACCACATACATTGAAGATGAACCGCTGTTTTTTTTAAAGAGACGAGAAAGGTATTTTTTGTTGCTGTTATATTGTTATACATGTACTCCTTACTTAACAACCACGACCATGAGTAGCAGCTTTATATGGATTATCTAAATAACGGAACGCTCACAGTTTAAAGAGAAAAAATGGCCAAGTAAGTTCAGTGTTAAGTGTCGATTTAAATTAATTGAAAAATGAGTTAACAAAACATTTTTTGACGTAATAATTATTTATGATAGGCGTATACTAGAAACTCTTTATAAAATTGTAGAACAATTCCAGTTTTTGTGCGTAGACTGATAAAAGGTTTAAGTCGTGTTACGTGATTGAACATAATGATCAAATGGAGAAAATTGATTTCCCGGAATTCCCTGAAACTAAAATATCGATGAAATGGTCAGCACGTTATATTACTATTTTTAACTTGAGCGACATCAGACAACGGATACAGATATTCAGAGTTTTCGATTGTCCCGTGGTACAAGATAGGCTAAGACTACATAATTTGACCAATACAGTAGGTCAGGGATTATTTCAAGGAAATTTCAGAGCTGCACTAATGCCCAAGACAAGACCCCGTGTTTAATATTCTAAGAAGCATTTGTATTGGCTATTTTCAACATTTTATAAATTTTAGTACAACAAAATTCGATCCAGAACTGCAAAAGCAGGAGTCTACTGCACGTTAAAATAACCCCGCATTCTGTTCTTTACTAGCACGTGTGAAATATTTCCCTTTATCACCTTTGGTATCCTAACTCACGAACCTCCATAAGCTCTACGGTGAGATACTTCACACTTGATGATATAACTTGGACACTGTTCAGGTTCAATATAGTACAAATTAAACGGCGAAAAAAAAATAGAAAAATCTTACGTTCTCAGCGACTAACCTATGCAAATTGCCTAGTGTTTACCTAGCTTTTAATAACGGCATATCTCAATCATATAACACTCTCAATAAACTTCTTTATTTTTCCATCAATCATTCCGGAAATACGCACGCGTGGAAATGACGCAGCAATAAAACCAGACGTTTGATGTTTACGTTCAGTCGCATGACTTAATATTATCATATTTATTAATATCACGATTCCAGTGGAAACAAAATTCTTATGATCAATAGATAGACTGGTAAAAACATTTACTGTCATGTGGTGTAGTTCCTTGCTGGCATAGTCAAATTTCTTTACAGAAATGATAGACGTCACGTGATATACATATAAATTCGATAATATGAATTCCACGTACAGTACTTCTTTGGTCGATTACGAAAAAAATTCCACCCCCTGAGGTGGACATATTCAAACTGAGATCATATGATCTCACATAAAAAGAACGTTATTAAGTACTTCGGCTACATGTAGTAAGAAATACATGTATGTATACCTAGTATAGAATTACGCTGTTCGCTTTAATTGTACCGCTCTAGGCAATATTGAGGAGGCATGGTAAATACCATTATTTAATTTCACGAACAATAAGACAGGAACATAAATAATAAGTTAAAGGAGCACAGGCTGAATATATACACAGCGGGAGAGCGTTTTCTAAAGAAGGAATAGTGATGGCCATAGTGAATACTACGACACGATAATGTTGTATAGCATATTGAGAACGGCTCAGAAACAGGAAACAAAACGGCCTACTCTTTTCAGTATATACAGTTAAATGTGATTACTTTTGGCTCGGCGCACTAGAATAAATCATAATTCCTCCGTTTTATAATACGAGTGTCCATCAAGTGAGTGTGCCTGCATACCTACAGTTTCCTGAATGAAACTTAAATTCTGAATATGTAATTTATAAAGGCGAGCTAAAGTTGAACAAGGATATAACGTTTTCTGTGATGAAGGCAACAGAAAATATGTTTAGAAAAGGTCCCCATCTGAGCAGGTTTATCTCAAGTGTTATGACGTTTCAATACTGAAGCACAACAAAGTACTCAAGTGCAGATAAACTCGTTCTTCAGGTTTCACGAATAGTTGAAGCTAGCGCTGGACAGCTAGAAGAACAGTGAACAGAGAACGGTTGTTATCAGTGAAACAAAAGTTTATGGTTATCTAAATATGGGTTATCAAAGTCCGCGACGAAACTCTAGGGACATCTGTTCACCACTAGCTGTATATAATATTTTGATACTAACAATCCTGCCATGTACGCGTAAGCGGGTGATTTGAGGTAAATAGCTAGATTGTGCTTTTGGTCACTAGGGGCATTGCAGTTGTCCTAAGGTTTATCCACTCGCACCCAAAGAGAGTCCGAACTCGGGTTCAATTTGTTTATGGATTAAGATGTGATGTTTTTGGATCTCCATGGTAATGACGGTGACGTTATTTCAAGACAAACAAACAAATAAACCTTCGTTCATATATATATATATATATATAGATATATATATAGAGAGAGAGAGAGAGTAATGCCCAACGTCACGTCATTAATTGGTTCAATATGCCGAGACGTAAGTCGATTTTTGACATAGGCCGCAGCTAATGCCTTAATTATGACGACAAATGCATAGCAATTAGCGGCAATCACCTAACAACCTAACAATTATCGTGAATAATACGAGGAAGAATATAACTCTCCTTAGGTCATTAAAGAATTTAAAGAATATTTTAGTCATTACGCTTGGGAGCACTATCCTTCTTCGACCCCATGACTAAAACAGGAATTAAGAAGTGAAGAAAAAGCAGCATAAGACAAAGCAAGCACAGAAATACACATGACATTGGTCACCATTTTGTCTAGTTCTATTATTCATATTTCTAGCACTTCCCTTCCTATTGAAACATACGGTAATATTTAACCAACGTTTTGAAACCGAGTTTTAAAATGCATATCCATTTGATATAGAATCACTTCTTTTTTAACCTAACTGACAGAGGTGGCGTTGCGTTAGTGTTAAACCCTCAAGGACGACGGAACGGAGAAGCCCTCGTCATTTTCGAGAGCGTGGAGCACAGAGATTTAGCTTTGCTCAGACACAAACACCACATGGCCAGTCGCTATATAGAGGTGCGTACAAAGCAGAAATACACTCCGATAAAGCAAATATCACAACAAAAACGCATTTTCTTTTATACAAGGTTTATAGAGCAAGAGCAGAAGAGTTTCTCCAAGTAGCAGCAGGATCTTCAAGGGAAGCGGTTAATTTTCTATCGAGAGATGGTGACGAAGTGATTCGCATGCGAGGCCTGCCGTTTACGGCGACAGCACGAGATATAGTAAACATTTCGATTCTTTTCTATGTATTCAATAATAATTATGTATGCTTTCACAACTCGATTAAAATAATACAAGTTCTCTATACAATAATGGTAAATGCGGTATCGTTTATATAATGCCTGTTTACATAGTGCGTAATACAGGAAATGGCGTAAAGCTAAATGATTTACTGAACAAATTACGATTTTAATTATATACCAAACCCAATTGAGAGGTATTTATTTGCAGTGCCTTTATGAAACATGCTGCTCAATATTGGCGTGTAGGAACTCAAATGCAAAATTAAAAATGAACTTCGATAAAACAAATTAATTCATGTAGTACTCTGCCTTACATAATGAATGTAATCTCTCCATATGGATTATTCTCTAATTCACTAATTACAGAGCTATGGGAACTGTGCATAGCCCGAAACGTATCTTGGATGAATAGCATACGGAGGCAGTAACAAACAAAAAATTTTAATATATAAAATGGTTTTATATATTTTTTCATCTGCTTATCTACTAGATCGATNTCTCTAGTATTACGTATTTTAAGCATAAATCCTATTCCAGGATATTTCAAGTGAATGGGATGTGAGGAGTGTATTGATTGAAAATTTAGAGAAACTAAGTATACACAGGCAAATCAGTATAGCTGTCCGGATTTTTTAGTGAAAGAAAATGTGATGAAGGATGATCATATGTTAGCAGCATAACGATAGCTTTCATAAAACTATCATGAATGATAAAAATTTCATGAATAAGAACAAAGAATAGGGTGAAAGTTCTTTAAATCGGTGTGAATCAATCTGCTCTCTGTCACTCGTTACATATTGTTTATTCGGATGACCAAATTGTATTGTTCCGAAAACACTTTCAACTTTTCTTTATTTTGCGGATTAGGTTTCATTGAAATCGGACGTGATTGAATTACTTCACTCTCTTTCACACTCTCTACAAGTGCTGTAGATGGTTACTGTTGTGGTTCAATTCTATATGTGCCTCTATTTTCTGCTGACCGACTGACCGATCAATACAGCATGTTGGGCAATGCTAGCCAAGTACAGCATTCGGTCATTAAAGAGCAGGCAACACAACGGTCTCACAGATAACACGTATTGCAGCAAAATAAGTTATACAGGAAGGAAGTTACAGATGTTGAGCGAAAGATATTTTTAAAATAGCTGGACTTTGTCCGTGCAATGAATTTATTTTAAATCATTTTTTTGGCAAAGGAAGTGAGCTTCATGAAAGTTTCTATGAAAGGGCGCAGAACTAAAAATAACAGTTCAGAACCAGTATCACGAGTTGGATACGGATCTTGGTTTATTTCTTGTGTTATTCAAATGTGAATTTGTATAAGCCTTACATAGAGCGGCTTTTATTTTTTCGAAGCAATTCTTAATGTCTGACAATAAGCAGGTTTAGCAGTTACCATATATTTTTAGTTCAAAGACTTGAAGTAAACCTAAACCTAAATCTAAATCGAAACAAACTTTTTGAACTATATCTGCAGAATGTTATAGTGAGATTTGATTACTTCCTAGACAGCATATGAAGATACTGATTATTGAATAGTCTACTGTGTTTGATCATGTTTCAGCAAATAGATCAATAGCCCTTGGTATCAATTAAGCCCGTATAGTGGCAAAATAGCCTATTGCTATGAACTTCTTCAGACTATCACTACTTCCGCTTCTGCTTCTGTTTGGGAGCGCAAGGAGTTTGGAATGTCGGACCGGATTCAACACGAGCTTCTTCTCATTGCCCATAGAAATGTGGCAGGAAACAGGCTGTGCTGACAATTCAGTGTGTTTTCTGAGTGAAATATCACATGACAGGACTGAAACTCTCGGCCAAAGAGGTAAGACAAGTCTAGACCAGTCGCACCCGGTATCTGGAACGGATCTTATAATTTCTAAAGAAAGTTGTAACGGTGGAATGTGCGATTCATATATCCAATACAGTTGTGTACATACAGTACGGGTAACTGAATTACAGTTTTCGTTATCTGCTTTGACTATAATAGTCTGGTAGAATAAAATCTAGTCAATGTTGAAATTAGACGACTTATGGGCCATCGATCGATTTTCAATAGGTTTGACAATATAATACAAAAGAATTTACGTAGCTGTATTGATATTTAAGTCCTCCGCCTTTGTATACGCGGGATACTGTGTTGGTATTTTGCTTGTGGTTCTAATAGTAAAATATTAGCATGGTTGTAGAGAAAAATACAAGCAATACAATGAATATACAAGCATCCATATGACAAGTCGGAGTAATAATGATTCGGGTCAAATACGACCCGTCCACATAAGTTATATAATGAATGAACTACAGACTAACATTATGGTATAGTTATATATTGGTATCTATTGTTATTTGCATAGCCCTACGGCTCTTAACCAGGAAAGGTCTTATGGGTATATATATCGAGATTTTTATTTTGGCCGCTAGGGGACGTTAGACGGTTCAGTGAAATTTCATCCCTCTCCGTGACCTAAGTTCTCTTTATCTATGACTCATTCTCGAATGTATTTCGACCACTGTGCTAATTTTTGTAATGATTCCCAGAGAAATATCGACGTTGTTTCCAAAGAAACTTTCTCGCTTAGATAAGATGTTTACGTTCATTTTACTACGCTTTCTTTTCCAGTCTCTATATCATTTGGAGCATGTCTTTCAAAAGTCTACGAATCCCAGCTGGAATGCAAAAACCTATTCGCTACTGGTGGGTTATTCCCAAACCAACTAATTTCCCTCATTCCCGATCTGCAACCGCAGATATACCAACTACTGACAAACTTGGCTAACAAAACATCAAACAGTGTGCTGCAATATCTGTCGGGTGGATTGAATATTCAGGAAGGAATAACTGAGCAAATTCTTGATCGACTAAACATCACTATTCCTAACGGGTTTCAAAGTATTGTGAAAAGAATAGATCACGTTTTTATTGCATTATTCAATAATAACGAAACCGCCAGATTTGCATCTCTAGACGCCCTTTTGAATAGCTTCAATTCGTTGATCATCAGTGATCCTCCAATAGCGGTGTATCTCGAAGACTACTACCAGCTCTATAACTTACCCATCCCGGACAAGTACAAGCCATTAATCAGCGGATCATTAAGTTACATTCATCAATTCCTAAACCAGAATGAACAATTTGTGTTGACACAGCTTCTCTCTTCCCTCTCTAAACCATTCCAGCTATACACTAACTCAGTCCAACCCCAAGTGCAAAAACTCATGGATGTATTGAATGGTTTCATTCCAGTGGCGGTCCGAGGTAACCAGCAGAACATTGTCGAGTATGCATTACAGGGACTAGGAAACTTCAGTTATTCTACCACAGAAAGTCAGGTGTTAGGTCAAGAGATCATCAGTTACATCGAGCTGTTTAATATCACAATAAATGTCGGAATCAAAGAACTTATCTTGGGTCTCCCTGGAATCTTTAATGCGGCCCTCCCAAACAATGGCAATCTACTAGCTTCAATCTTTTCTAATATAGCGAACCAGTTAAAAACAACCCGGGCTATCGTTGAGAGTTCGGCTGAAACAGCAAAGGAAACAGATCTGAGTAAATTGATTGAATCTATTTTGATGATGACCGGTAGAAATCTTACTGGACTTGACCGACTTTACATCAGAAGTTCTATATTTGCAGCCCACAAGAGTTTGAACGAGACAGCGCAGCTAGATAAGTTCTTGCTGGCAGTCCTCGAGGAATTCAACGGGGCGAACGATTTAGGTTTGGTGTTGAAAAACACGCTGTCGAATTTAAATATAACTCTTTCGTCGCAACTCGATATTTTCCTGGACAATCTTCAACCTTTGGTGAATATTTTGCAAGGCAACAGTTCGGCTGTATCAGGAATTCAATGTCCTTCAAATTCGGTAACGAAAGCATTTGCAACGGAATTAAATAATGAGCTGGGACGGAGAGGTTTTCACATACCCGAAATATATCGTTCTTTATTTGAATGTTATCCCGCGATTTTGTATAATTTGCTACCGAACAACGCAGCAATAATTGATTCGATCTTCACTGATGCAGCAACAGCATTCTCACAGAACATCTCAACATATTTGCGTTCCTACTTCGTAAAACTTCAAATCACTTTGCCTGATGAATTCTACAGTTATATAGATAGTCAGCAGAATGTTTTTGATGCTGCAGCTCAAGGAAATTTGAGCGAAGTATTTGGTCTTCTACTACGAAATATCAAGGACCAGTCGAAGGTTATGGAGTTGAGTAAACTCGTTGAAAAATTCTTATCAAGCGCTGGGATAACAGAAACTGCAGAAGCACAACGCATCATGGCGGTAATTAACGGTTTTGTACGAATCGCTACAACAGGAGACCGAAACAGCATAGCTCAATATGCATTTCAAGCGCTTCAAAACTTCAGCGTCTCTTCAAATGAAAGTCAGGAACTGGGTAAAGCAATTGTATCGTACATTGAGCAGTTCAATGTTTCACTGACTCCGGTCCTTCAAGGAGTCATAATTCGTTTTCCTGGACTATTCAATCTAATATTTCCGAATAAAACTGAGGCAGTGAACCAAATCTTTCACAGTATATCAGTCGAATTTAACAAGATGAACATTAGCGATCCTTTCGGTTATTCTTTGAACTTGGCTCTGCGACAATTGGAAATGGCAAACATTCTGCTTCCTCAAGAGACAGTGATTTTTATTACAAGCCTGCAAGATTTATATTTTGCATTACTAAAGAACGATCAGTCAAATATTTTTCAATGGATGACTGATGTATTAATGGGAACTTATAATGAGACAACGAATGCTGCTAATCGTCTGAGCGAATCACTGAAAGATGTTATTGAGCAAATCACGCGGAAACCCATTGATGAAAATATTGGGAATCTAGTTGACTATTCACTAAGAATCCCGATTAAATATTTTCCTGAGAATATCAATTTGATTAACATGATTTATGAAAACATAACTTATCATCTACAAGAAGCAAATTTCACTCATTATGATCCTACAAGTCTCGACAAAATTTTCAACCAGATTGATATATCTATGCTACCAGCTCCATTGAGACTCTACATCAACATCACTAGAGATCTGATCAAAGCAGTGATTGCAAATGATACTGATAAACTAATGGAAATTGGACGTGAAGCGTTTTCCAAGAATTCTGTTACGAACAATGTCACAAATTCTTTTGTAGCTGCATTAGTAAATGATCTGAATGCGAGAGGAGTCATTATACCAGGAGATATTTCTATCACTCTGCAGTGCATTCCAGGAATATTTTATTCGGCTTCCCCGAATAATATTGATGTAATCAATTCAATACTACAACAAGCCACAGTATCAATTTCACTGAATGCAACAGAATTACTCAGGTCAATTTTATCAAAGGCAAATGTTACCCTTCCAGAACAGATTTTTGATAACCTAGTGATCCAACTGGAGGCAATTGACAGCATTGCCCGTCTGAATACGACACAAGGTCTCACTCTATTGCTGGAGAGCTACAAAAAGTTAATCAAAGAGACCGAACTAAGCAAGCTGATCGAACTGATGATAACACAGACTGGAAAAAACTTATCGGATAATGATCGATTAAACATAAGAAATTCGGCATCATCCTTTTATAGAAGTTTTCCGGATAAATCTGCTACTCTTGATCTTTTCTTTTCCAGTATCAGAAATGATCTGATTCTTGGGAAGGAATTAGGCTTGTCATTGAAGAACGCATTCTCCTTGATAAACGTAACTATTCCAGCTAATTGGGATTTCATACTGGATAACTTTGGTCCTATTTTCAAATTAGCACTCGGTAACGCAGCATCGGCATCAAACATCAATTGTTCTACAACTCCGATAACAGGAGCGTTTTCCTCCGTGTTGTATAACCAACTGA
>QRAM01000239.1:91872-133215 GCA_013436055.1 Halocynthia roretzi | reverse complement strand
TCGGTATATAGTTCAATTTGAACATTCCGGAAAATGGAATTGGTTGTGAATTAGGAAGCTCCACATGTGCACCAGCGATGCTTCTTAATATTAATAAGCTTCCCAGTGTTTAGTAATATGAACCCATATTAAACAAATAAATATGGAAAACTCATCAACTTATCTTTGTGATGTCTACTGTTTCCCTGATATGTGTTTTCACAAAAGATATGAACGAACGGAGAGACAAACGAACGACGAGCGAACGGCATGATTAACCTCATCACCTTCTTCCCTGGACTCGACCATTTGCGACTTCTTCCTTCGGCGAGCAAGAGAGCTTTTTCAACTACGTAAAACAATCATAAAAAAATATATGTATATGAAAGGAAGTTGAAATGCGTGAATATAATTATAATCTAGAATTTACGCACTGCCCTCACTTGTGAGAATTTCATAGATTATTTCACTTCTCAATCCTATTGTTCAGGCCAGCTTGACTGGTTTTTGCTTATTGAATGTGGACGACAGATCTAAAAACATTTACATCTGCGGTATGACATGCATAAGAAAGTAGGCAAGACAATTCAGTATATAGTTCAGTTTCGACAATCCGCAAAATGGAATTGGTTGTAAATTAGGAAGCTCCACATGTGCACCTGCGATGCTTCTTAATATTAATAATCTTTCCTGCATTAAGTAATATGACCCATAATTAAAAAATAAATATGGGGAACTCATCAACTTATCTTTGTGATGTATTCTGTTTCCCCCTGACGAGACGATTGGACCAGACTATTGGAGGAGACGATGGACGAGACGATGGTCCAGACTATTGGACGAGACGATGGACCAGACCAGATGTCATTTTGAACTAGGGAAACATGATCGGATTGATTCAACAATGCTAAATAAAGTACCGGCAAACATTCACAGAATTTCATAAATTTAGATTTACCTTACTTCTCAACCCTCTTGATGTATTGTTCAGGCCACCCCCCCCCCTGCTCATTGAATGTGGATGACAGATCTAAAAACATTGAGATCCACGATATGACATGAATGAGAAAGTAGGCAAGACAATTCGGTCTATAGTTCAATTTGAACATTCGGGAAAATGGAATTGGTTGTGAATTAGGAAGCTCCACATGTGCACCTGCGATTATTATTTCTACCTTGACTGGATATAAAGTAACAGCATAATGACTTGCATTCAGTACTAATAGCAAATTACCGAGAAGAGAAAACTAAAAAAATATTCTACAAAGGAAAAAGCAACAAGCAGCATAAAAATTTATTCAATAAACATGTCCGACGACAGAGATGTTAACACGTAATTCAACGTGTCACCTAGACACAATGCGTCAGCCGCAAAAATAAGAAAAAGGGAATGCGAGAGAAGAACACGTGATATTACGAAGCATTATGGGACAGAAGACACGATGCGTCACGAAAGAAGAGAAAAAGGCTAATTCAAAAATTTTAGCGACATAATCTCAAATCCTATGCAAAATTTTAAAAAAACGCCGTCGAAGTTTCAGCGAAGTAACTAACTATTTATAGAAGAGCATCCGGGAACTTCGTATATACTACACAACAGTCACCCAACAGCCACGTACAAGCAACAAGCAGCATAAAAAGTCATGTGAAAAACATGTCCGACGACAGAGATGTTAACACGTAACACATCGCGTCACCTAGACACGCGTCGCGTCACGGAATAAAAGAAAAAAGGCTAATGTACGGCACGGCATTTATCATGAAATAAAATACATACAATACAATATTATATAAAATCCGCGATGTAGTGAATCCGCGATAAGTGAACCGCGATATAGCGAGGGACGACTGTGGTGTTAAATATAAGCCAAAATTGCAAGAAACATTTTAATCTTATTTCATGAATTAAATTAACACATTTCAAACTAATTTTAAACTAACACTTCCACTGTCATAAATAGCTACAGTTTTAGTTTCAACGCAGACACCAGAACGCACATAATAATGAAAGTTTGCAGCAACACTGCAAACAACACGATAAATATCAAGTTAAACTATTATATACTCACGATTTTGCAAGATTTACTTCCATATAAATTCCATACAACTACTTCCAGTCGAAACAATCAGACAAAGAACGACACCACCAGTGGTTACCTTCACACTTGGGTGATTTTAGCCTACAAAAAAGGATCGCCTGGAAGTAATTTGAAATTAAACGTCCATAATTAATTTCCACCGCTCCAATCACGTGAATAAAAATTACAAAAAAACATTTATAACCGTTTATACATTATAGCGCCGTTCATGCCAGTTATTCCGATTCAAAGCTCATTACGAGTTGTCAAATACAGACTTAGCAAGGGTCTACTGCACTGTATTCTATTTATTTGTTATGTAATGGGATATTTCATTGTATTGATATCGATGATGATGATATATCAGCTTACATGTATCGAAGATATTTATTGTTCCCACCACACCTGTCGCTTGTTACTATTGATTGAATATTTTGACCTTGTATAACCTTATAATTCCTTGTGATGAAGTGTTGACGTGAAAATAGTAGATAATGCTGTGCTCATGTGTGCTTGCTTGTGAGAGGTCAAACATTTGTAGGAATGAAGGCTATATGTTTGTAGCTCAGGATTTTAAGCGGTTTCAGATGTTAGCAAAGCAGCGTAGGACTAGGTATATGCCGGCGTGTAAGTAGACTGATAAATTTGCCAGGTGTGTTTCGTGTTTTAGCCTATATACGCTAGATAAATCAAGTACCTAGAATAAGGCAGCACCACTTCCATCTAACTATCAAGAATTTAACCAGCAGTTTAGCATGCAAGTAGTATAATAAAACTTGGATCTTTCATATAAGTTGTGGTACAAGACTAGCATTATAGAAATAGTACACTACAGTATAGATGTAGGCCTGCTGGTCCCAACCATATATTGCCAACTTTATGCATTTATGGATTGAAGGCTATAACAACCGTTAAAGTAGTACGACCATTCACAGGGAGTGATATTTTAGCGAATTTCGAAGAATAAGCATCTGCATCTATACGTGTATCTAGTTAGTTTTAGCGTATCCTATTGTGCACGTCGACTAACAATAAATAATAGCATCAATATTTATCAGTGGTAATATATTGACAGATATGCGATAATGTATTATAAACTCACTTAAGTCTCCGCATGTGCAGGGCAGATGTAGCTATTATGTGGAATTACAATTGAGATTATAGGAGTTTGACACTTACGCGCTACGTTTTTTGTGTATTTTCCCGAAATTTCCCGATATTTTTCAACGAAAACAAACTTCGAAAGAGAAAGGCTGATATACCGTTGTGTAGAAAATATTTCAAGGATCAGAATGATATAAGTTTTATATCTAGAATGGCTCAACTTCATATTCAAAATTAAGTTTTTCGTCGGATTAGACACACAGAATTAGCATAAATGAACATGTTCACGGTCATACACGAAACAGTGAAGTCCGAATCGTACTACTTAATAAATTCGGTATTGAACTTATATTCATACTCATAACCGACGCATCTATTGCAGATAGATTAAGCAGTTCATATTTGGGAAAGCGAATATGCTAAGCAGCAACGCATCTACGAGCCTATTGCCGTCAGATGTCGCAGAAGAGCAAGAATATTCTTTAACGAAACTCGCTGAAATACCACTCGCTGTGAATGGCTGTGCTCACACAACACAGTGTTAGTAACGTCCTATAGGTACCTACTTACAGTAGCAATAACCTTTACGGTTGTTCCCAATGTTTTATAATAATTTGAGTAAATAAGTTCGACCCAAAAATGAGAGCAAATTAACTACTGGCAGTTAAAAAGAACTGATACAGTTTCTGGGTAGCTTATGCTGGTGTGCACATTCAACTATTTTACTGAATTATTTACATGCTATTGTACTACAATATTGCACTCTACATTTTACTAATTCCACTATATGGCTGTAGCACCTATCGCTGTTCACTCATCATTCGCAAATGTTATTTTTTATTTAGTCATAACATTATTTTTCAAAGTCGGAATTGGTATATAAAACATATAAATATAGAATATCCCTGAAAATAGAAGATTCAATTTATACTTTAATAGCAATGTATGCAGTAGTGGAAGCAAGGCAGGATAGACCCAATATTCAATGTATATATATAAGTACAGTACTTTAATTACTTTGCAATGGCCAAATGCCATTAAATAATACATAATAATATAATGTGAGAAATAAGAATTTCCACACAGCACATAATTGCGATAAATTAGTTTCAGTGATACTCCGGTATTATGATAGGCCAGTGGCTTACTTGTGAATCTTGCTATCAGTGGAAGTATATTCCTTCGGTGCTTATGGCGTTAAGATCACTACTATCATCATTTTCCTCTTTCGACATATTTTTTTCTTCATCCCTATCAAACGTCACTGCTGGCGATTCTAGATCATTAATTTCGTAATTACATTTGAATTAATCTCAAAGTACGGATGTAAATGACAAGCCAATCCCTTACTAACAAGCTTGAACCTTTAACTATCGGTTCCGCGCGTTTAATTATCTGGCGACAATATAAACTTATGAAGGCGGTAAGCTAAGCCGGTAATCAGAAACATCGGCTTTATTTATCTGTGCGCAACCAGATATTATCGCATTCAATAGGATGCCGTACTCGCTCGGATTTTTACTTGTTGTGTTGAGTATTGCTGTAACTAGGTTCCTACGTAATAGTTGTTCGTTAAACTATAATTTGGTATTTATGTTCATCTGTAAAATTTAACTTCAAAATTTCTAATCCTATTCTGGGATTGATATTTTGTTAGCAGTTGTAGCATGTATTTCTCTTAGATATACAATATTGCTAATACGAAATAATTTATTTTTACAGGATGCCGTATATATACGTAACCAATAATCCAGGATGGGTCGTTGTATATTTGTATTAGTTGGGCTCACCATTAGTACAACCTCTTCTTCTAAACAGCAGCATCTCTGAGATTGAGAAAATTTCAAGCACTTATACAAGTGAGTTCAGTTCGTTCGGAGTTTTAGACATTAAGCGGAGCATTAATTGAATGTGGTTAAATGGAATGTTAAGTTTTAAGTTCTATGCTTTCATTTAGACGTTTAGACGTATTTTAGACGTATATGTCCTGCTGGGTACTAGGATTTATTCACATGGTGTAAAATGTGTTCAGTAAACTTGTAATGCATTGCGCTTTAGTCCTTACGAATTACGTGAATGTACGAATTATAGACAATACGACACCTATCATGTCTGAATCGTAATGTTTGAAAATCCGAATTTGAACAATAATGTTGCGACTACACTGGATAATGTAGAGTACAGTACTGTGGTACAATAGTATGTAGATGATCCAATTAAATAGGTATGCTCTAGCATAAGCTACTACGGATGTGATATGAAATGTAGAGAACAGATATATCCTCTGTTGTCAATTAAGTCATTTCAGATTCTGATGTTTCATTTGCTTATTGGGTGGCTTAAGATGGTTCATGTGAGGCGTATATGATATACTGCATAATTTATAACATCTAGTAATATTCGAACATCTTTATAAAACTATCTATCACTACTTTGCATATTATGTCGTCCTATTTGGAAGTTTAGAAATTATCACCCTGATTGACTATATACCGGTTGCATGTATGCGGAATAGTCGTAATTTCGCCGTCATTAGAACGACTATAAGTATGAGGAAGTTGGGCTATCCTTACTACCTACTTGGAATCCTTAAAAACCTTTGCGGACAGATATTAGTTTGAAATAACCTGTGAGAAACGATAATAGTTTGGTAAAGGTAAAGTAAATTCTCTTTCAGTTATGAACTTCTGACTGAAATTCCTTCGCTTGTTAAAATTCCTTTGATTTGAAATTTATCCCATGGGAACCTCTCGTTCAAGAACCATTGTTTTGAGAATGAGAACGTTTATCATGAAGAACGCACAACAAAACTTTGAGCAAATAATGAAACTATGACGTAGTAGCACAGGCGACAGAATACGTCACTGTTTGTTGTTTATTAAGGCTGAGCACAGTTGCTAAGAAATATTTGATATTGTCAGAGTGTCGATGTATGAAAATATGTGAATGGATGTGGTAGTGGTATTCAATATTTGCCTTAATTAACTTGTCCTTGAACGCTATTCATTATCCCTGCAAACTCGCTCGTTTGCTTTAGATTATTGAAAGTATAAATCGTAGTCAATGTCGGATTAAAGGCTTCCGTATAAGTATAGCATATATTGGCGATAGTTACATTGTCTTGATATATTATTTGCTTACTGGGAGGCTGTACTGCGATAGTGAGGCTTGTTGTTTACAGTGCAGTAAAAGTGATATTTATACAGTCATGACTACAGTCTTTTGTGCATTCCAGAGCAGACTTTATCGCATAACCTTTGTTATATATCAAAATTCCTTCACTTACTGTTGTTTCATAACCAGTGTGGTGTGGGGTTGGAGTCGAGGAGTCGGTAAAAATGCCTCTCGACTCCTTAACGTAACGTAAATTCTCGTGTAAAGTACTTGGGTACACTGCTAGGTCAGTGTTGCCCCTTCTATGAACAAAAAGCTATGGGGTAGCCTAAGGAAATTCTAATTTGAAGTACGAAGTTAGTGTTTTATAGATGTGGAACTTATATCTTTGTATAGCCGAATTATCATAGTAGCAAGAACAGCAGATGCTACTGGTTTAACTTTCTGGGTTTTACGTTTTGAGTGTTATTGTCCGGTAATTTCGTGCATCAGAATCAATTAAAGTAGTGCCGATTGTCCATCAATCCAGTTTATCAGTTTATTATGAATGTTGTTAAGAGCCAGGAAGCTCAAGGACAAACTCTAGGTACCTCCACTGTGTGTATCGTGTTTCCTAGCTCCGATTTTCCGGATCAATATTTCATAACCTCGGGTGTAAATATGACCAACTGGTTTAAGAAGGAATAGTAGAAGGATATGAATAATGAATCTTGTTTCTCGGCATTGTATTATGTTAGGTACAAGGCTGTTGTTTGGAAAGGGTGTCTTAGAATACTGTCGGTGCTAGTGTATCATTAAATTCTAGATATTACCCCTTCTTATACTGACTATCGAGCAATAAGCCCCTGTTATTCTGGTAGTAGAAATGGCTTCAATAATAAACTACTAAATTCGAGATGAAGTCTAATTAGTTATACTAACGTGGAGTCAGACTGTACAGAAGCATAAAGATGCATCGGTACTCATTTCGGATTAGAAGAAATTATGACTGTCAGATATCGTCATACCATACTACTGTACTTACTTTGAATAAAAAGTGAGAGCGAAAATGGCCGATATACGTGGATATTCAGTTTAGACGAGGTAGCCATACCTGTATTTCTCAGATGAAGTTTTATTTTAGAATAGATACTCCTTAAAATCCCTGGTTTTCAATTCATTAAACGTAATTTGTTGTATTTTCAGGCGCATCAGACATTAGACCTACTCACACTTCGATGTAATCGATGCGTATGAAATTTGATTTCATTTTGAGCTCTGTATATTCCTTCGTCCTGTTGTTTTTGTTGCGATGGACGCGATGTTTGAGAACATGAAGAATAGTTTCGGAAATGGAGTCAGAAAAATGTTTTCGACAAATATTGGGATGAAAAATGGAATAAATATGCCGGAAAAACAATCACAGCCATCAAAAGTAAGTGAATTGATCACGAGTTGTTTACAGAAAATAGCTATGGTTGAAATTTTATCTTAGGTAGGCGGCGAAAAAAGTTTGACTCTGTTTATATTCGTTGGTGAATTTCTGGCGGTGGAATTCGTTGTAGTTTTCCTTCTTTTAATTCTATTCTACCTGTGAGATAGTACTTTGTCATATATCAAACAGTACAAGGTTGGGAAGTCAGTAAAAAATTGGGAAAGTTGGTGGTAAGAGTAAAGCATTTCCTCGATTTACCAGTGATATCTGTTTCCAAAACATGCTCATGTATCAAAAATTAATCGAAGCACATTGCTGCTGGGTTAGAGAAATTCACTTTACATTTGGTTAGGCTGCGGGTTTAGGTGAGTTAGAAAGGATTTCTTGAGGGTTACTGATCAATGAACGCATCTAAATGAACTTCTGATGAAATTTAATACATGGACCAACATTCCATGAGAATATAGGTTACAGTAGCTAAGGTGATGTTTGAGTGAGGGGTAGATGAAGTGTGAACAGTGAACCCAACCTAAATTAAGTGAGGTTTTCGAAGCGACAACGCTACTAAACTAGTTCCGAAGTAAATTTAACGCTAATTAATAGGGTTGTGTGAAGTACACCAATGTATATTGATTTAAAATTGGTCGAAAATTATGGTTAAAATTTGGAAATAATTTTTCTTTACTGTTCCTTTTTATATTGTTTTGATATTCTTATCTAGATATTCGCAATGTCGCTTCATGATCTATGTACGAAAGAAAAAAAGAAAGTTCCGTTCATTGTTCAAGATATTTGCAAATATATTTCTCAAAAGGCAATTAAATTTGAAGGAATATTCAGGTAAATTCAAGGCAACAATAACTATTGGTTTTATGAATGAATGTGTAAAATATTAAGTTTCAATTTGTTTGGTTAGTCAGCATGATAGGATAGAATAAAAGAGTAATAGTACAGTTTTAAATACAGTGGTGCTTCGGACCGGACTTCGAACAATTCAAGGTTCGAACGGCCTCTTGGAACGGATAAAGTACGAAGTATGAGGCACCACTGTACAACAAAATCTAAATAATGCAGAATTAATTTACAATAATTCATTCATTCAGACTGAGTGCACAAACACGACTAGTGAATGAACTTCGTGACCTCTACGAAAGAAACAACGAGCTCGATTGCGACTTACTTTTGAATCGTTCTGATTGCACAGAGGTTATGGGTCACGCTTCAGCGGGATTACTGAAGCTTTTTTTTCGTCAACTTCCCGACGCTCTGATCGACGGCAAAATTATGCAAATCTTTGGCGAGTGTAAATCGTTGTCGGACGAAACTTTTTCAAAAAGAGTCAGGTAATCAATGATAATATATTACAGTATGCAGTGACGTCATGACAGTGCCAGAAGGATTACATCCATATGATGATATACTCATTCTATCTTAAACAGTGCCGTGTCTTCGTTCTTGAGACAATTGGTACGAGTTATACGCTGAGTATGGAGTTTTTGACGCTACCCGCAGGCCTACATCCATACAGTAGTGTACTAATCCTATCATGTTAGTCTTGTACCGCGACTTTCATTAATGATGTAACGATGTGTAACATAATGATCTTTCACTGTGTACTTCAAAATCCCAAAATTAAAATACAAAACCATACTCCTAATACTGCCAAGCAAAGTCTTAACACTAGCAAACCTGCAGCTGGCGCTACAATTGAATCTATCTCTTATTATATAATGTATTTGATATATTTTAGCTCATGCATGACCGGGTGGTTGGACACGCATCGTTGCACTCTCCTTTATCTTTTATCGTTCTTACACACTGTGGCGCAAGAGAGCAGTAATCGAATGAGTGTAAACGCTCTCGCTGTTGTTTTTGGTCCGAATGTTTTCGAACTTCCATCGGGAGTCGAAGGTCTTCAAGCTCAGTCAGTTGCGAATGATACATTTGAAAGGTTTGTACTGAAAGTAATAGATACAGTAGTTGCATGCTTTACAATCCAAATACAGTGGTGCATCATAATTCATACTTAATCCGTTCCACTAGCCATTCGAATTCTTGATTTGTTCGAAGGACGAATCAATTTTTACCAAATATCTTATGCTTACAAACATAATTGATAATTCTGGGTCATATACAGTATCGAAACACTTTTTTAGGCTTAGTTTGACGCCCATGAGCTAGAGTTTTTGTATTATTTGATTCATACAGACTTTTTCTATGAATCATGATGTTATTCAGCAGCTTATAAGATGGTATTACCTATGGTCTTCCACCATTGCCAGTTCTAATTTCAATCAATTTCTTCCAGATTATTGTCATGCAGCTCCCTCTTGTGTCAGAAATGTCCTGATGTCGATCCCTTGTTGAAAGATAAACAAAATACGACCTCTCCTCCGCGACCCTTACCTCCGACCCCAATTTCCCAACCACAGACCCCTCAGGAAAAACCGGTACCCCGGCCCAGACGACCTCCCCCTCCCATATTCAGAGAATCAAATTCTCCCTTGTCATCACCGAGACAGGAGGGTGAAGGACGTATAGAGGTCAAACAAGGAATAACCGATGAAGAATCCATAACATCAGATTTCGAAACGAAAAGTCTGGCGTCTGATATAAGTGAGAAAAATGAGCAAGAGGAGGAGGAGAATCCGTATGAGGAAATTCATGAAGGAATAATTATCAATGAAAAGTAAGATCATTGTTATCTCCTGGTAACAGTTTGATTTATCATTTTACCGTATTCTAAATTATCTTGCTTATTCCTAATCTAGAAATGAATTTTTCCAGGTCAAGAGACTCGAAAGAAATTCGGAAAATGCTTGACACAAGCATACGACAAGTTGTCTGCACGAGATTATTCAATGGTGCCGAGTCATCTTCTGTCAGTGACGATGCCGAGTCGTTGATGATGTCATCAGATAAGATCGAACTGTTGCCGTCGACAACCTCCGGGAGGGTGCGGGGTCCGAAAAACCGAAGAAAACCGTCCAGAAAGAAACGACTGTTGCTTGAAACAGTGCATTTAGACGGGGACAGTGAGGGAGAAGATGCGAACCCACCTGCTGGCACAGCAACCAATCCAGCTGCTACGGTGATCACCCCAGATTCTGGCTGCATCGTTGAATATCCGAGAAATTCGAGTCCGATCGCGAGAGAACTTTCCCAAATCAAAATCGGCGGAAACATAAGTCCGGTCGAAGCTTGTGATGTTTTTATTCCGAAATTGAACTTGCGAAGTTCATTGGAAGAAGAAGAAATAAAGGTTGGTTGCTTACATTCAAATTTACTTCCAGTATCGCCATGAATCCATAAATAATAAGTGAACTGGAGGTGATGAAATCCTATTTAAGACATGACCTCTATCAGCCAAAATAAGTACACTAGTCACTTGATACTATACGCGAAAAGTTCAGATAATCGAGGTTCGAATTTTTAGCCTGTATGGTATGACCTATGGACTCTAGTACTGCCACTTAGCATTCAAAATTAATATCATTCCAGGATAGAAATTTTTCACTTAATGAGCACGATCCGTTCCTACGACCTGGTCATAAAATATCTTTATATATTGTTTGAATGCCGGGTGATTTCCCGATGGAGTCGATGAGAGTATTAAAAGTTACCGAGTATCAGTTTATTTTGAATTATCTGAATAACGAAATTCGTAAAGATCAAATGGAAACACTGTCTAACGGTCGGGAGTGTCAGGAACAGTCTTAGTGTTGGACGTTGTGATAGCATTTGTAAGTTCGATGGTCGTCATTCATTTTTGTATTTCAAGATAATTGAACCACCGCCAGACACCCAACAAGTTCCCCAACTCGATCTCTCATCTGTCGTTGAATCTGATTATGTAAAGCGGATACAATCGCCGCGAAAACAAGAGGTCGCGAAGGTTCGAGAAAAAGATAAAACCGTGACAACGACTCCTCCACGCCCATTGCCACGACAATCAGTGAAAAATGGAACAAAAAAGAAGAAAAGAAGAAATTCAGTTAATTCGGTGAGTTTTTCTGGTGTTGATATTTTGCTTGTATGATAGCTCACTGATGTCATCTGAGTTATATGGGTAGAGGGGGGTGGGGTCATATTTAAAGATACAATGATCAACAAATAGATATAGAAAACTAAATGATGAGTGATAATCAACATTTGATAAACAATCTTAACCTTCCTGACATGGTAGTCAGTGTTGGTTTTAATACAACAGATCATCAGTTGTACAATAGTGGCACCTGATTGATCATGATAGAAGGGAGCACAATAAAAATGATGTGATTCTGAAATGATATATATTGACATAAAAATGATTTTGCATGCTAAGTGACAGTACTGGAATCCATAAGTAACATTATTTTATGATGCCTCATCATAGTGGAATAAGGTTTCAGAGCGATGAAATCTTTCTACAATGCTCATTCCCATACTTCTAATATTGTAATTCAAATCCTGATGTATACAAACTTACACAATACATTTATGAAGTTTTCGCTTGGTATATTACTATTTTAACCTGGTTTCAATTACCATTAGGAAGCATTTTCCCAGGTGTTTGATTACAGATCATCATCATCAATATAAGCTAGCATCAGCAGAACTCGAAATGAGTAAAATGTTTAACCAAGAGCTCATGTTGTTCAAAATATTCTCTGCTTGACTGATATTAAATAAAAGTAGGTGTGGTGATATAGGCAAGTCCAATGAATAAGTAATGTATTTATACACCAGTAGATACACAATCATACGACACACTATGCTACCTTCAACTCTGACTTTGCGCTACATTTGTAGAATGTATTTCATTCAATGAACGTTATTTTCTCCGACTTTACATCATAATTTTATGTAATTTGAGACTAAAATAACTGGATCAATGGGTCATATGACCCAGAACTTGGCATTGCATCATTAATTGGTTCCAGAAGCTGCGATGTATGTCAATTTATGACGTAAGCTGGACATAGTGCCGTTCAAATATGACAACAAACACGTAACAATGAGCCTAAACAACACGCAGAAGAATAAAACTCTCAATATGTTATTGAAAAATTTTAAAATATCTTTAGATATTATTGTCTTATTTGTAAATAAAAATGTAAAAAATTTTGGATGTTAGAGAAAATGACATTTGCTGAACAAAGTTAGCTCTAGAACGGTAACACAAAGTCGAATTCCATGTAAGCTGTAGTGTGAAATTTTTCTGTAATTCTATGTTTCTATACTCCAAACAACCCAGCACATCTTGGCACGGATTCCAACCAACCGATATAACATTGTTTATAGTAAATAGACTCTCTCACTTCCTATAAGAGATCAAATATCTTTACAAATCAGAAACACACTTCTTCCTTTTATTATTTCTTTCCCTGTGTTACCTTTTGTTCGATATCTTGTCCGTTTTAGTTTGAACAACTTGTTATTTTGGTAATAACATGACATTCTCATTTATAGTTGTTGTGATAGTAGCAGTGAAAGGATAGATATTGTGATGCTATTGTTCGCAGACATCAAAGCAGTTTGTGATGTCATAACCTTTTGTATTCTGTAGTGTATTATATGTTTATGGTGTCATTGAATAATTTATCAGTATTGCAGGGTATTAAAGTATTTTTGCTGGTTTAGAAAACTCAGATTAAGAAACTTCAAGAAACAGCCGAGACAGAAAAAAAAGAAAGAGAAGAGACAATGGAAGAAACAAAAAATCTATTACTAATGACATTGAGAGAAAATCGAAAGATCGCAGGTATTGGAAGCTTTTATCAGTGACCTGTAAATTTACCCCAGGTCAATGTTTTAAACCTCTACATTCTATTCGTGTGTACTGAAAAATTGCACTCGAAATTGCTGCATAACATACATTTGTGATCAGCAGAATGTTATAATTGCAGTGAGCAATTGCAAAAATTGACACTTTATTTATCATCCTCTCAGCAGAACTTATTTGAGCTCGTCTTCATAATTTGTTAACAGTGAAAATAAACATCAAAGCCTATAATGCACGACAGTATGTTTATGACTTGCTGCGGAAGAAATTGAAATTGAAACTTCATCAACATGTATGATTTTGGGGGTCTAGGAACGAATTAATTCACTTTCAATTATTCCTGATAACTGATGGGGATACCTAATTCAGACTTAGCACAATTCAGAGTTTGAATGGCCTCCTGGACAGCCCTAACCCTTGAGTATGAAGCACCGACTATATAATAAATGACATTCCATTTTCTTTGGATGAAGGTCGAATGTACGATGTCAGTAAGATGGATTTCAACGAACTCAAAGATGAAAAATTATCGATGCAACGAGAATTGTTAAAATTCGAATCTAAGCACGGTCGTCCAAGCACGAAAGAATCTCGTGATGTCATGCGGGAAGTCTACGACAGATACAGATCGGTGAAACGTTCGATCGCGAAATGGGAAAGTAGCGAACCTGGACAAAGGGACGAGGTATGATAATAATAGTATAATAATGACCAAAATGTTTCAAGATTGAATCAGCCACCATCTAATACAAAAATATCTTAAAACTTGTTAGTCATAAATTGCCATGCGATGGTCAACAGTAAAGATTCTATACTTTAGTAGCTCACTTGTAAAAAAGTCCTAATTCCTTTTTGCCATTGTTCAGATTTTGAGTATTTACTTGTTAAGTAATGAAATCAAATGTTAATTGGTTCTTCAGTGTATTCATATAGTCCATAAGCCAGTAGGCAACCACAAAGTTCTAAGACTTAAACAGCTGATGTTAAATATGAACAATTATTGAAACATTTTGGCAGTCTTTGATATATGCATACTACTAGAAAAACACACAAAAGTCATTCTAGGATGATATATATTGACATAGGAATAATTTTGATTGCTAAGCAACAGTACTGGAGTCCATAAGACCATATCATAAGGTCTGAAAATTTGAATCTTGATTATTCGAATGTGCTGGTTTCGACAAGTTCGAATATTTGAGCGTTTACTGTACTACTGACAGTGTTCAAAGCTATTACTGAGTGCCTTCTGGTAGCGAGGTTCAATTCCAATAATGATTTTTTAAACTGTTTGTCATGTTTCTATCAATCTGTTTTGTAAACATTTTATTTGGTTTTATATTGAACGCGCCCTCGGGCAATACTTCTGTTTGAACTTGCTGACGAATCCTTCCGTATATTTAGAACGATAATACGATTGGTAATGAAACAATGACTCAGCATGAATCAGGAGATTCTTTCGCAGTAACCCAAGTCGTCCACGGCGATATGACATCATGTGAAGATAGTGATGTAACGATAGAAGGGTGAGTAAATGATATTTTGATTAAATTATCCACTGGGCATACTGGGTTATAAGATTATTATTTAGGAACAGGCAGTCGTATCTTAGAATGGAAACAGGTACCGGATCATGTGTTACCGTAACCTTGGTGATGTGAGTCTAATTCCAAAAATTGTTTTTGCAGCGAGTACGACGTCCGAGAACTTCAGAAACAAGTTCACGAGCTCCGAGCGAAAAGGAAAAAACTCCGAAAGATATTGAAGGAATTTGAAGAGGAGAATTCAGAGAAGAAACTTGATCGTCGAATAATGCGAATTGAATATCAAAAATATCGTGATGTCAAATATAAATTAAGGTCACTAGAGGTCACTCTTTCCAAGGCAAATATGTAAAAAGGTAAGAAAATATTTGGTTGCACTGCAGTTATGATGGTGGGTGACCTCTATTGAGGTTATTGTAATCTCTTGGGTGCATTATCATCCAGTTAGCAACTTTAGGTAATAACATCTAGGAAGCTTTTTCATAGACCATAGCGTCCATAGACCTCATGTTCCATTGCTTAATTGACAAGATGCTAATTCTTGGCAAGTTGGTAAATATTAACCCTGCAGTGCATTATGTGACACGTAATTTTCAAAAAATATTTCATGCGAATTAACTTCGTTGAATGATATTTTATGTAAAATACAATTCCTTATACATCGAGCTCCATTGAGAATAAGAATATATTCCATAAAATTTAAGAGGGAAAAAGAAATAAAAATAATACGTGGGTGAGTTCAATGAATACATTCCATATTCTAATAACAGCAAACCCTTCCCATAAAGGACAGGGAGGGAAAGAGAGTCCGTACTAACGAATAGTGGGCAATATAAGAGAAAGAGAGGTGAATGAAAAACCAGCAACCTGTAATGTGTGTTTATACAGTACTAGGCAGCTATTTTGAAAGGTAGCATAATAATCTAATATATATAGTTTACATCATGTGTAGGAAGTTTATCCTCGATCTAAACAATTCCTTCTACAAGCATTGGTTTAATACGAAATACTGATATATTTTTCTCTTTGAGCAGAATTTCCACCATCATTTCAACAGAGAGTTCTCTCAAGTATGTTGAAAGCGTCATCTCAGGACTATATTTCATGTAAGATATTTTATATTACTTGCGCACGTGTTACACACGATACAAAACAGGTGCAGAACTGTGTCAGTGTTACTTTGACGGTACTACTTATTGTTGGTTTCAAACCTTGTATACCACTTCCTCGATTTACAACAATTTCCCCTTTGCGAAGCACCAAATAAGAACTGTAGTTCATAGATCTCAACCTAAGCCTAGAGAAGTGTTTCGATACTGTATTATATACAGTATATATGACCAAGAATGATCCTTGTCAATTATTTTAAAACTATATACACAACAATAAATATATACACGACTTCCTTCATTCTGAGAATGTAAACTATTGTGTGTAGAATGATGAATAAATAACCGAAATAATTACAAAAGTTTGTTGGCTTGTAACACCTTGGGCAAATGTAAACAAAGCGATAATTCGTCTATTTATTATCAAATTATCCTGTAATAATATTTTTACTCATCACCAACCTCCCTGTAACAATGAGCTCTCATTAACGAATTCCAATAAAGGGAACTGGCTTATAAATCGAGGAAGTAGAGTACTTTTTTGTTGCTGCTTTCCGTTTTTTTGCTTTATCAAAGCCACTGTGATATAACTCTTTTCCTTTCGCTTTATAATTTTTTCGACAAGTTTGTTTTATTGTTTATTCAAGAGTTTTGTTTTTTTATAATATAAATTGTTATTCACATTTGTTTGAAGTTCTTCTCATGAGTTTTTATTGCCACCAATAGACCAGGGTCACCTATAAGCGAAGTGGGATTTACCTATTTGTGGGCCACTGAATCTATAGAAATGTTTGTATGTTTTAATAATCTTTATATATATATTACTGTAATTATTTTGCAATGGTAAAATGATGTCAAATATTACGTGATATTATAACGTGAAAAATAAGAATTTCAACACAATGTAACACATCATTATACCAGGCTGGATTTACCTACTTGTGGGTCCTAAGCCTAAGCCCAACCCATAACTCATCCCAAATTTATAGAAATATTTACAGATTTCAATTATCAATATATATTACTGGAATTATTTTACAATGGCTAAAACAGTCTCCACGCTTGAGACAAGGTTGTACAAGTACTGGCACGCTGCGCTACAAATCAGTTTCAGTGGGCCCCCCAGATATCCGGCCATTGACCTATTAGTAAGTCTTGTCCTGCCTATGCATACTTAACATCATCTTTTGCAGCCAATACTATGAAGGCTACCGAGCTCACCTTCTGTCGAAAGATTAAGTGCATGTTCTACTATCCACACGCGAAGTTAGAATTCGATAATACTTATTTTGAATTTTTCCCATTTAATTATTCAGGGCTACCGCGTTTGCTGTTTTTGGTTTCACCGTTAATCTGCACTGCCACAATATACTCAGTATATCTAAAACTCTGTTTTAATACGGTTGCGTAGACTGGAATATGGAATGTTGATTGAGATGCTGTCCGTTGTACTCGATAGCTAGTGGTCTCCGTTTGTTGATGCTTTGTCTGTTCTCACCTGTTATTGCGCCTGTTCATTCTATCGCCACATCTGTATAACTCATTATCCTTCATCTTAAATTTGGTGGTTCATTATGGAAAGCCAATTTATGGCCGAAACACAACTCCAGTTGAACATCTTTTACTACTAAAATAACCGGTACTTATTGCTCCATAGTCGATGAGAGGAGGATCTGAACAGCGCTACGTGATATATTGGTTGATGATATAATTGTGTATAGGGAATGAAATGATATGTACTTTGATCCATTCGCATGATCCGAACGCTGCAATGAAATATTATATAAACTTCCAACTTGACTGGATTATCGTGTATGGGAATTATCATTAACAAAATTAATATCTTTTTGGGAATCTGACACGTCAGAACAAATGAATTATCAGTTTCTGTTTTCATGTCGTGATCGATAATTTATCAAAACTTCCTGGAACCAGTTCGCTTTTGGAAACTGTAATCAATCAACCGAGTAAGATTTATTGCATGAATTATATTTTGAAAAAGAATGAACAGAGATTCACGTAGTGAACGTTCAGAAAATTAAACAATTAATGCGAATTGCAGCTTTTTCTCGCGTGTTGTCAGATTTGAGAGGTCCACGGAAAAAAACGAATATGATTGACAGCTGGAATTAGGAGTGGGTAATGCCCCCCTTCCCCTATCAAAGGAACCCTCCACAGACTCAGAACTTCCTGAAAATATAATTTAATGATAGGCGCCACAATACTTTAATACAATTGAGAATTAGGATCATCTGTTGCATTGAATCCAACAAGGGTTAGTTACTGTGATAAGGACAGTTAAGATTGAACATTATTAAGTTAAGATATTTTGGTAACGGTTTATCGATAACGGGAGATTTGACTGGCAGTATAATTGGGGGATAACTGTATATTAAATGGAATGATTATGTGAATGTGAAGTATAGTATTCTATGGGCTCTCGATAATCCAATGTTTGTATAGAACAAATTAACGTGTTCATCAAGGGGATTACTGTACTCTAGATCTCTCAAGTTGCCTGATGATTTAACGATTTCTATAAATAATAATATTATTGACAACTTGCGTAAATATACAGATGAACTTTTCGTATAAAAAATTCAGTCATTTCTGACTTGAGGTTTGAAATATTTTTGTCTGAACTAGCATTGTTTCAATTGGAGGGTCTCGGTTGCAACGGACAATTGATTTGTTCGAATCTGACTGCTTTATGGCACTTCGATATCTCGTTACAAAACGTGCATTGTGAAGAAAAGACACCAAAGCAATGCTTTTTTCCTGGTGGTACCATTTTTACACAGATTCGATCTAACGATTTGTCGCACATCATTTTCCATCTTCCGTATTTCAGTTTTAACATCTTAAGAAACATTTTTTGTCCCTTTGTTGTCGGTGCATAGATCGTTTGGCAATCGCTCTGCAAAATTCAAAAGATGTTGTAATTGTAGATGCTGAGATGTTGCCTCTAGCAAGAAAATAGCGTTCACAACCCCTGTCATGTCGGTATTTGGCAAGTCGTAATTCGCTCAAATTCGTGCGTCGCTGAGTCGCTTATTTTATTGTATATACTCTCTATTAAGCAATGGTCGGTGGTCCTGTACGACTGGGGAAAGAATGAGCCGCTGAGCCGAATCAAAATATTGTCACTTAAAACACTGCCTCCATTCTAGGGTATTCCCTGCTTCGACTTGTTGGCGCCACTCAATGTTGTGGGCTAATAGGCCGACTTTGTTGGTTAAAGATGCCTAAGACTGTTTAAGGCTCAGTCAGCTACTGACTATTAATATATTACATTATTGTACTGTGTATTGCTCTTTGTATTCGTAACAAGCTTAGCGAGGGATCTACGATCTACGAGTCAGTGTGGTGTTGGTAATTCCACTCACATATGCACTATTAAATATATTGTATAAAGTATATGCACAACTTGAAAAGGATTCATTCCACTCACCATAGTTTCCACTAAACATTTCTTTTTCGCACATCTGCTTGAATTTGCTCTACATTCAACTGAACACGGTCTCAAATTTTCTTCTTGTAGCGGATAACCTGGTGGTAATCTTGCGTTTGTGCCGCCTGTATAGCAAGACCAAAGAATTAGGCTAAGCAGTATCACGGGACATGTAATATCGGATTTAATATATCGCGTAGCGCTGTATAACTCGTTTCGCACTGAATATGTAGTAATTAGCCCGGAACATTCACCTCGAATCCCACCAGCAGTGATGAAAATGTGACTATGAATCATAATTTCATCTAGATATCTTTATGGTCCATTGCTAACCATAATTGCTACTTTAGAAAAACAAATGTGTACAGTATATGTAATCCCCTTTTGTACACCACACGCCAATGCAGTTGCATTGTCAAATTTACGTACGAAGGGAAGTACTATGCTGTTGTAGTGGTTCTAGGACTGTGATGAGGAACCTTTTTGCAACAACTTAGTTTGTCTAGAGATCTCTATGGGACATTGGTAACCATAATTGTTACTTCAGAAAAACAAAATGTTTATATTTAATCACTGGTATCCGTGGACCACAGGGTACGATGTACTACATTGCCCTGCAGCATACATTAATATAGAATAAAATATAAGAATTGAACTCACTGTTACGATCAGAACAACCGTTTGAACATTCTTTCAGAAGAATATGATTGATGCGTCCCGTTGATGTAGTTGCTATGAAACGAAAATGTAAATAATTATTTAAATGTCCAAATCCGAATGGTAGTTCGTTATTACGCAATGTACCACCCAAAAATGTCGGCTCGTTTTTTTGAGGTAAACCCTAATCCTACCCTCACCATCCTACACCCCACCAAAACTGAATCACATGGATAATTGTCAGCCGGAGTTACTATTTTTCTACTGCTCTCCCTGAAGTTAAACGTTGCTAAATCGTTAGCATATGACAAGCAGACGCTAGCGAGAGTTATAAAAGGTTTATTGGTAGCTGTCCTTGTTAAAATATTTGATCAACAACTCACTTATTTTGGTGACTTCAGGCAAAAAATACGAAGAGAAGTAATAGCTTCATGATATTAAAATAAGAATTAAAACTATCCAAGAAATCTGAAAAAACAAACGCGTGAAAATATCTTTAAAAAATAAATCTAAATTCAGAAGAAATAAAATCCGTTAAAATCCATAAGCCTCAGCGTTACCCGATCCCTAAAAATTTGTCAAACTGCATTCTCCAAGTACTAGTAAGGAAATATCAAAGTAGGAATTTGCCGGAGGTCTGATTCCTTATTCCTTCCTTCCTAACAGTTCACTGTGCGCAATGTATGCGCAATCTCACGTTTATATATGGAAACCAGCCTAGGTAAATTTGATAATATTCCCGCTGGCGCAAAAACTGTTTACCAACCACAGTTGTCGTGTTGATATCTCGTCAACAGCTCATGTCGTGACGCGAATGAAGATGGATTACTTCCTTCCGCTTTTTCAAAATAATTTCCTATAATTAATACAAAATGTGTCAAACGTTCAACTAATATTTCAAACGCCTACATTCGATATGATGAATCAGTAATGTTTATATATACTGCGGTCACAGTGTTAGTTTGCCTCGCCCCCGAAAGTTCATTCGTGCTCGTTAACTTGTAGCTTTCAGTTTTATATCGTGAGAATGAATCACATTTCTTTTACACATGTGACAACGAATATAATCATTTTGAGTTGAATGTACACGGTTTGAAATATAAAACATTTCATACGTCTTCCTCTGTAGCATCCGAGAAACCTTCAGCCACCTATCTATCGCCGAGAGGAGGGTTATCAAGCCTATCACAACCAGAAAGCTATCAAGTCAATCATAAAGTACGTGATGTCATTGGACAGTAAGCCGATATTTTCAAATTTGATATTTAATTGAAGTTAGTTATCTGTTCGTATAAAGGCGCTTCTCACTTAACGACCAGATTCCGTACCAACGACCAGGTTGTGAAACGAATTGGTCGGTAAATGAACTCCTCACTTAACGACATATAAAATATCTATTGATATTGTTTTAATGTCACCCGACTAGTAGTAGATTCCACGAGAGTATGAATAATGATCAAGTATCAGTTTTATATAAACTTTTTGAATAATGAAATTCGTGAATGTCTAAGGTAACGGTCGTAAGTGTGAGGTCGTAGTTGATAGTCGTGAAAACCGTCGTAAGTGCGAGCAGTCGTTAAGTTAAGACTACTCGTCCATATTTCTCAATAATAATGATATTTCATATGCTAACTGTTAGATAAAATAAAATGATGAATTAAAGGAATTCATAATGATGTAATGGAAACATTATCTAACAGTCGTAAGTGTGAGTTATCGTTGAGTGAGAAGTAATAATATTTCAGGGCTGTGATGTTGATACATGAAACATTCAACTCGTCTAATTGTAATTGAATTAATTATAAAATTTTGATATTAAACTAATGCATCCAACACACGTACTTGCGTCATATACTAATTCATGCGACAAGATAATTAAACTATTACAAAATATCACCGACACTTCGTCAATCGACTAATAAGTTCAATTGAACTAATTACAGCTACGCGTAAACCCAACATGATCTGAGACGTGACAGCTGGTAATTGTGATAAATATGTTGGAAGTTTTTTTTGTCATTAATTTGCTCCTGGGGAAACTGATGGAAACCAAAGCATTATTTCCTAGGACTGATAGGAATATGTATGGAGCACCAAAATATAAAACAAAAGTTGGCCCTAATTTGACAAGATTCAAACGTTATAATGAAAAAACTGTAAAACTCCAATATGATAATTAACTGTTTAATTTCAACCTTCCCGATGGCTGTTGCTACGCTAATTCCGGACATGCCGATAAGTTCGTAACTTTCAGTGTTTACTGTATTTAAAAAGTCGTAATTCGCGGTGACACGATAATTATTATTTCAACCAGGCCACCTGTCGATAAATGTTTTACACTTCTCAATTATTATTATATTTTCTCTAATTATGGAATAATTGATGAGAGTGAAGTAGCTGAACGAATTTCAAAGTTATCTCATATAAAGATATCTTCGCTTCGTTATGACGAGTTGAAAAAATGCAATAGACCTTGATAACGGTTTATCGATAACCAGCGATTCAGATGACAGGCTGGATATTTGTCGATTCGGACATCACGGCTTTGCAAGGGTTTACTGTACAGCAAACTCAAAGAAGTTCCCCAAATTTATTACAGTAAGGCGATCATAACAATAACAGAAACGGTTAAACAAACTTTCTGGACACTCAATCATCGAGTCACAGCGCGGATTTTGACTTGAAAAGTTTTGTACGAAACTTTAATATCAGAAATTTAATTTAGTCATGTGTGGTAATCTGATACCGCCTGATATCTTTTATTGAAGTTTGCTTCAACCTATGTGAAGTAAATAAGGTATTATTGAAGTGACCTGTGCTATAAACATATTTACCAATGTGTCCTGGTTTGACCGATATAATAATGCATAAGATAAAAATTACATGTCATAATTCAGGTTGGATTTAAGCAAAGGGAACTGTCGCATGTTGCACTAGAAATACCAGTCATTGGATTTTGAGCACTTGTAAGAAAATGTCGTTGTAAGAATACGAGTCGTAAGATTTACGGATAAGCAAGAAATTCTTGCTGTAAAATATTATGCGTAAGAAATTGCCTGGTTCCTAATTGAACTACATATAAGTTTTTTTATACTACATCTGCGTGATAGACACTCGAACACACTCGGAATCAACGGCGCTACCTACGGAAAATTGCGCCTATGGGAAACATTAGAATCGCGGCCGTGTCCAAACATTTGACGTCCATTTTCACGATAATTTTACCATTATATCCACTTGAAAACTCAAGCTCATTAATCTTTCAAATACCAAATCAAGACGCCCGACTGGATGCTCACACTAATACCCTTGAATGATTACCCGGACATCGTGGGATTTCTCAGCTAGTATAATATAACAATGATATCAACTCAAAAATACAAGCTTTCTAATCTTTTAATTACCAAATTATGGAACTAAAATAAAATTACAACTGCACCTTACATGCTTTCACTGTGTAATTTTTTTTTAATCTGAGGGTTTGTCTGACTATAACCGAAAGTTAGTGGCGCCCAAGGCACGTACTAGATATGTCATATCTTGTATACATGAATGTCTCAAATGTCGCTACACGCAATGTTGCTTATTTTTCTTTCCAGAATCTGGTACAATCTAATCAAACTTCGGCATCAAATTTAAAGCAGTCTTTGAGAATTCTTTCGGTGTTTGAGCTTTGAAGGGATCCCTGTTATTACGACTAGTGTAACATTAGTGCAGAGGAACTTCAGTTGGTGATCGAGGATCCTCTCTTTCTAGGCTGTGATTTTTCATCACTGTTTTATAACGTTAGTGTAATCGCCGTAATAATGAGGATCCATTAAAAATTGAAATACCAAAAGAATTCTTCTGACTTATGCAAAAGTTTGCTAAGACTGAACGACGTGAAGAGAAAAATAGGCATTAATTTGTAAATAGGTGTAGTGACATTTGTGACACCATGTATATGGGTATACAACGTAAGGTAGTTCTAGTAAGTGCCTTCGTCGCCCCTCACACTAACTTTACCTAACATTTGAGACACCATATAGTATGGTACAATATCTGCATGTACCTATCGCTTTCACTTGAATTGATCAGCAACTAATTTTGATGTGTTGTCTTCGAACATTTCTTCAGATTCTTATTCACCTCGGGCAGATTGAACTTCTTCTCGCTGACTCACTGTTTACAAAAATAAAACAATTGTGGTATTTTATCGCTGAAGCCTAAATATAGCGCAAAACATTAACATAAAATGTTATTCAAATTGTACTGCGGCAGTCTTACAGGGTCTATCACTAAGACATTACTAAGTTCATACTGTGATATTGTACATATGCCGGCTTATAAGTCGGTCCCTAAATTTCTAAGGTATAGTCACTACTTTAATCTATATTTACAGGCGCCGGATAAGTAAACCTCAAAAATGATGCAACACCACTTCCATCGAACTCTCAAGAATTTGTATGTGTTAACCAGCAGCTCAGCATACAAGTATAAAAACTTTGATCTTCCATAAAAAATTGTGGCACAAGATTAGCATAATAGAATTAGTACACTATTGAATGGATTGTATGGTAGACCTGCTGATATTTTTGTCTCTGTCATGTATTGACAATTTTATGCTCGATGTATAAGTCGACCTCTAGCTTATGCAATTTCTTTTTAGTATCTTCTCTATTTTCTGTATTCCTGTTTCGTTTCATGGCTGTAAATCGTTTTTTAGCAATTTATTCGATAGAAACTAATTTTACGACTGTATAATAAATACCAGAAAAAATATTAAGTTGTTTTCAAAGTAAAAAGAATTCAAATCCGGTCACGAATTTCAGTAATATCGAAGTTGTTTTGAATTTCGATACTCTCACTTTCTATTCTTGAGAAATTCATAGAAATGCAAAGTATTGTTTTTCACATCTCTCACTTTGTTTTCATTCAGTTCATTGTCTGCATTTAACAACGGATTTGTTTGGCTTAGCGCTTAGCGCTTTGTTTTGGCAACTAAGCATTCGTCACGAACTACGAACGAATCTATTTTTGAATTCTACGAATTTGAAGGAATCGACCGTTCAAAAACCAATGTGAGTTTGTTGAAATTAACTCTGTAATGAGAAGTGCTATGTAAGCTATATATATGAACCAAACGAAATACGAATTTACACAACTATAAGTGCGATCAAGAATAAGGGTGACTATGTGGCGTCTTATGTTATAAGTTATTTGTTTTACAATGTCGCACATCGTTTGCATATGACGGTGTAGATACGTTGTAAAGTCTTGGTTGATGATATAATTATTTATAATGAGACGGTCATAAAAACAAAACGGTAAACGATGCTCGTTAGTAATGTATAAATCAATCACATGTTTGATGTCTATATATTTCACTTATATCATAGGTTTATCAATATTAAACACAATTCTTGTTTTTACAATGATCTTACAAGCATTGAAAGTCACAATCTTAGTACAGGAACGAGTTATCTAGTTTTCTTTACATTTCTCGGCTCACCATGTCATGAGACATTTACTTACTTACCAAATAATCACAAGAATTAACGTTTCCAAACATTCAAAAAATATGCTTACATTGTCATACCATACATATGCAATGCGTTTATTAGAGATTCAGTAAAATTACTACAGGGAAAGCTAATTAGCCCGAAGTCGAAGAGACCAGAACAATCCGAACATTCATTTTAATATCTTGCTGACCGGAATTCCGAAATCACTGACATTGCGTACCTTCTATTAAACAAATTGAAGCACTTTCATTGATGTAAGATGCGGCGTACTCAGTAGCAGCCCAGGGCATGAACCTCACCTCACATACCTCAGCTATACCAGTTCTCAAATTCTAATAGATGAGGCAATAGAACAAACATCTGATAATCTCATGTTTGTGACCGAAAAATTAGAACTGAAATTCATTAACAGATCAACATGATGTGTCATAAAATGACAATGCAAAATATTACGCAAGTCCTTGTTTCGTTGTTGATGAGTCATCGCATATTTGTTAACGCACGAGTCTCACATTTAACCTTTAAATGAACGCATCGAGGTATTTAGATATTATCTATTTCTATGAATTCATGCGTATGATACGAGCCAAACGAAGGCAGGGGGCATAAGGGCATTACTATGTATCAGGGATGAGCTTTACGTGACCATATAGAATAAAAACAAACGGAACACTCTATTTATTCACCCTCAAGACCAGAACTTCCCAAACTTTTCCAGTTGGTGACACACTTTTTGAACATACATAATTTCGCGACACAGCAATTCAGTTTAATAGTTAATAAATACGGTATGCTACACACTGATATATCATCCTGAATTCGGCTTCGGACAATATTTTTGGTTATTATAAAATGAAAAATATTACTGATAAAGCATTTTGAAATATATACGCTTCACTGCAACAACCATAAGGTTTTAATGGTACGTCACTATAGCGGGATCGCGTACCACTTAGTGTAGGGAACATTCGTAATGGTAATATTGCCCTATTTGAATTTTCTGTTCTAACTTTGAAGTGAAAAGTTTTCATTAAATTAACTTAGTAGGAAGAGAATAACAAGTAGTACAATAGCGTGTCAGGCGTTCTACCAACTTTCATTGTTTTATTATGGTATTGTTCTACTTTATACCTGCTTTCTTTGATATCGTTGTTCAAAAATTATTGCTGAATCTCGGTCTCTCCGTTCTAATTTATCATAATTCAAAGAACGTATGTACTATCTGAGTACCAGTGTATCGGTGTAGTACTATAGGGAAGCTTATATTGCCACTTGTACTGTCTTGCGGGTCTAATTCAGGTAGCAAGTAAGTAAGGGCGTCTATCTCTAGGAGAGGCCATATCTATCATATAGACTTCATTATACTATCATATACTATATTGTTATATATTTGAAAATTAAATCTTAGATTGCTCATTGAAGGTGTATGTAATTAAATAATTTGCCTGCAAGTATAGGTGAATCCGGAATCAGACCATCGTTCTCCGTCACCCGTTATCACAAAGGTAGGCACGTAACGTACCTTCGAAAGTTGATAGGGCAGACACTTGAATGATTCGTCGTCGGTACAGAGTCCATACGATCCGCGTGGTTATCCAGAGTCATCAAANTAGGCACGTAACGTACCTTCGAAAGTTGATAGAATTTAATGGCTTCTAATACATTGCAGGGCAATTGTCCGTTTGCTAACTCCAGTAGACGAAAGAAAGAATGAAAGAAAGTTCAAATTGATATATCTCAATCGCAACAATATCAGTATCACAGTAGAAGCCATTAGTTCGAGCTACCGAGAGTTTATTGTATTTTGAAGGCTATTGCTTTAATATTTTTGCGTACATTTTGCAGCACTTTACAATAAACATGTTTATGAGAATTGATTGAACAGTTCAACATCAAACAATATAAAAAGCTGGAATGAATTCAAAAAGTTTTGCTTACGAACATCTGACGAAAAGTTTACATTATGTTCCTATGGCGAAGCTCAGGTAAATAGTTGAAGAACGGCTTAAGGTCGTGTTATCGCAGTAAAAAATTCACCGAGCCACTCCGATATACTGTCGATGCTTCACATTACTCTTCGCTAGATGATAAATGGTTATAGATGGTTGATTTGCTAATGACTACCATAGCTGTATATCTGTCTGAGTTCCAGATATATCTCACAATAATGCATGAAAAAGGAATCCCGCGTCCTGGTTTTGCTGTAATATATTCGCCTCTTGAGCTTAGCTAACCCTGTTGTATTATGTGGTCTTAATCAGTGATACTATTGTATGCGGTCAACCTTATCTTTCTGGTTTCTAATTAAGGGTGAGGGGAAGGATTGAAATTGAAATTTGAAAGAACCAAAAATTAATAAAAAACGTTATTTTAACGCAAACACCCGATCGAATACTATGACTAAGTATTATATGTAACTTAACATCTATGAAGCATTGAAGATAGTGAAGTTTATACTTTTATCGTATTCCCTCGTTTTTCAGGAATAAAATTCAAAATGCTAAACCGAAAATCTACAGCAACGAACAAAATGCTCGGAGAATTCATGTATACAAGAATGGAGATCAATATTGCAAAGGTATGAAACTTATTTCATTCTTTGGGCGATTGTATAGAAAATCGTTGTGAAATGAAATGTGGTTTATACTACCACGATGCAACATCATTGCACCTTGACAATTCAACATAGGGTGAAATAATTCCGCTCGTGACGGGAATATATGGGAATAAGTTATCTTCATGAAACAATAAACTTATTTAATTAGAGATGTGGGTCATACTATACAACATAACCTCAATTCTACTTATTAGCAGATGGTGTCGGACTGGGAAACCCTTTATTATGGGAAAGATTCCCTTGAAAGATTTTCATGAATCACCTGCAGTCTAAGAGACTGCGACACACCCCTGTGACGACGGGACACGCTATTTAATACCTTAACCAATACATAAATATACGACTTACAGACGACTCCTATCATCCCTAAATCGTAATATTTGTTCCTTTTTGAAAGGAATTGACTTGCTCGTGTCTGGGAGATCTATCAAAAGTTGGAATCATTTACTTGAAATATTGACTGATAGATTACGTAATGATCGTCCCATACGTCATCTCTACGACAAGCATGGACGTCTGATTACGTCACTGTCCGATCTTGATAGCGCGGGAGAGTATGTGGCATGTCATGGTTCATTCAAGCGAGGTATCATTTATAACCGAGATAACAAAGGGTGGACCAATAAACCACCGCTGTGGGGTAGAAGGGGAACTGATTATGAACTGTGGCGAAATAAGACAAATCCTGGTCCGGCAAGTCAACCGTCAACCAGTCGAAGTAGTGTTAAGTCTTCACCAGTAGCAAAACATTCCCATCCCGTGAATGAATTCCCAATTCCATACAAAGACTTGATTCAATGTTCTCGAATTTTCATCAACTCCAAGAACTCAAATCAAAAAATTAAGCTCACGTTGAATCCGAATGTTCGACAGGACATTTCTGACGTCATTACATACGTTTGTGACGCAATGAAACTACGTCATTTGAGCACGACCTACATTACATCGAAACAGAGCAATGAACCAATCACGGATATCAATCAATTATTTGATAAATTCAATGGAAATGAATTCCTCATTCTCGAAGGTTCGCCGATGACGACAGAATTGTACACTGACGTCACAACGTGTAAACATTCCCGTGACGTATATACAATGACGTCACCAGAGTCTAGTTCCAAGGACGTTACTGAAGTCGATAGCACAAATATTCGGTTAGAGTGGGTTTACGGGTAAGTCTGTCTATATTCAAATCTATTGATTTGATTTATTGCAATTGTGAAATAATTTCAGAGGTAACATACGTCATCAAGCCGTCGTTACGTCATCTGGGGAACTCGTTTTTAGCAGCGGGACCTTAGTGATCGTTTATGACGTAGAAAAGAAAAAGCAGAGATTTTACACAGGACATACGGATGACGTCACTTGGTATGATTTTACGCTGTTACCTAGTTACCGGACACGATGGAGGGGGCTGGACTTCCTAAACTTTTTAAACGTTAGCAATAGTAAAGGGTGAATACAAATATGGTGTCTGCATAGTTTTAATTGGATGAATATGCTTGGTAAAAGGATATCTGTTTTAGTTTTTCAGCATCAGCCTGAAAGTCACTACAAAGAAGGCCTAGTTCCCCTTAGGCAGACTTAGAAATTGTCATATAACTTGATTCTAATGCTGTCATATCCCCCTTTCCCTGCAACTTCAGTACCCAAGGATGGTGGTGAGTTCCCGTTGAGAACCAGTACACTAACTGCATAATTCTACACTACAGCGTTGCGGTTCATCCCGAGAATGAAATCATTGCCTCTTCGCAAAAATATCATGATGGAATTTGTCACGTAAGAGTTTGGAATTCAAATAATCTTGCTCTCACATCACATCTTGGTGAAGGTTTGCTTCGAGATGACGTCATGGTAATGGATTTCTCTAAACATGTAAGTACATTATGTCACTTTAGCGTTTAATTCTAGATCATGCGAATGAATCAAAGTAGATAATTTGTCAATTCCTATACATATGCCGGATCCAGGCAAAGCAATCATGGTAGGAAATTTTAATCATTGCAGAACTCCGGAGCATGGTTAATGACAGTTGATCGTTGTCAAGTTGCGATATGGAAATGGGAAAAAGAACATTTGATGCGGAGTATTGACATGAACAATTGTGATGTGCGTTGTGCAATGTTCATCGATAGAATTGATGCAATTGCTGTATTTGGCGGGAAAAATATTTTACTGGTAAGTTAGCATCCGCTTACCATGTTTCCTTATATCAGTGTCCCTTATTAATGGCCCCTTTTTCTGACATTTGCGTGGGCTAGCACTAACCTGAGCCTATGAGTCTAATCTTGATGAGATTTTGCTGAAATAAATATATCAGTTTCAATATTTGACAAACAGAACCTCGAGTCTCCTCTATCACATATCTGTAATCTACTTCGCGACTTGGTTAGCGGTTTATTAAAATGAAATGACTCAATTTATTCATGATGTGAAACTGAATTATAAGTCTTGTGTTCAGACCTGGAGCTGTGATCAACAGGAAAACCCGCAACCGGTTAAAGAAACCAAATACATCACTTCTGTTACGTCATCCAACGTCGGCGATGTGATAGTCGGCGATATCAACGGAAATATCGAAGTTCTCGATGAATATATCATACAAAACACTCATAAGGTAATTTTTCATTCAATATTTACCATGGTTCTTCTTATTCCACTGCAAAATGTCCGTCTGTTTCGAATACAATGTTCGCATCACTAACTATTTGTGGTTATTAAAACCGCTTTGTAGGTCACCAGTATCGTTGCCGTGACCCCGGTGTTGCCAGTAACCTGTTTATACAGCTTGATCGACTATGAGCCGGCGATCGTGTCTTGCTCAAGGATGTAACAATCACGATAATTTTATTTCATTGACAGGGTGAAGTGACGTCATTACTAGTGCTATCAGATGGAACGTTATTATCTAGCGGTGAGGATGGTTACCTCGCTTCATGGGATATTATGAATAAATGTTCATTACCAAAGGTAAGTCTTTCTCGTTCTAGTTTAAGTTCCCAGTTTGAGTGATTTGTTCTGATGTCCCGCCTAATCCTAACCTAACTTCGAAGGTAAGCCATGACCATCATACAGTCACGTCAATGCAGAAATAATGTACTCCGCCAATAAAACCGTTTTCTCTGTAGAATCCCCCTTCACCCTCAGCTGCCCCATTCATCCTCAGCTGCTACACTAGTGCATAAACGATCTCATTATTGCAAGCAGTTTGGGTGTGGAACCCGTTCTATAGTTGTGATCTATGATAGAACAGTCGAGTGAAATGTCTCACGAATGGCATCGATTCTCATTTTGGGTATTTTAATCCGAGCACAATGGTAGTTGGAGCATTTTAAACGTAGCTAGAGCCGTATCGTATATATAATTGATAGCAGTTTATTATATTAAAAGGCGAAACCCAGCTGCAGTTAAACATTTTTCTACTACTAGAAAACTAGATATAAAAAGTTTGGTAAGCGATATATTGCATCCTATGTTAGGGTGATTCGCATGATCTCAAATTGAGATTAGCAAACACTCACAATTGCTCTGTTCCATGTTTTTCCATTATTTTCTCTGTATTTCAGTCGAAAAAATATTTCGGAACGCCAATCAGTAAAATTTTACCGCGCTATCAAGACAGCCTGGGATTTGTTTACGTCATTGGCGGAAATGACGTAATATGGATCGGACGTATGAACCACGAATGGAGTGAAATAAGAATTGTAAGTTACTGACTACTTGTTATAGCATGCCTATTTAGAATTCGTTAACTCTGCGACTTTCCGATTATAAACCATCATATACTTGTGTTTGTATGCCCTTATTTGAGGGAATTTTTTCTTCGATTTACAGCGTAGAAAATGCAGTACCATCTATATAATTGATATAGCAGTTTCATGATTTATCAATGCTGGTCTTATGCTTTTTAGGGAGTTCCTTCTGATGTTATTGACATCACTGAAATAAGCAACAAAACGTTTTGCGTTTGTGACGCGAGAGGTCATATTTCAAGTTGGAATATGACATCACATTTTTGTAACTGGAGTGTCAATTGTGACGACACGACGAGATGTATATCTGCATGTACACATCTCAATGTCATACTTGTCGGGTTTCAAGGTCATTTCGATGCCTTCGATCCAAACAACGGTTCTCGAATTGCATCACGATCTGTAATGACGTCATCAAACCTCGTCACCTGCATTAAATTCAGTCCTTTGAGGTAAATTCCTACAAACATAAAGTAAGGCATTTGCCTCCTTACGACCCACGACCCCAGAGTGAGACAACTACTCCGCTTACCACTTTTCCCAGTCCATGTTTTGACCCCCTCCCCACAGTTTAGGGTTTGATAATGAATGTCTATTATTTATTTGTTTAAATACAAACAGAGCGGATGAAGAAACTCGAGTTGCCATAGCAACAGGCAATCGCATGATTCATATTTTCCGGGTGATGGACGAAGGGAGAGCATACGTAACAATAACTAAATTTACCGGGCATTTTGACGTAATAAAAACTATGGATTGGTCTGCTGACGCAGAACAACTCCGTGCTCAAACTTCAGACGACGTTGTGAAATTGAACGTAAGCAATGCGTCACAAACTCATACATCGAGTGACATAACTTGGGCTACGCGTCATTGCACCTGTTCTGGTGTTGTCATATTACGAGATTCCACGCCAGGATTTGACGTAATCGCAGAAGGAAGACGTGGCGGAATTCTTGCCATAGTGAAAAAAGAAAGACACGGAAATTTGGTGAGGCAAACCATATATAATAAGAGTTTTAGTGATTTGGCAAGGTATTATTATTTCCTTGCTCATTCTTTCCTTTTTATGCGCCTGCAAGTCTGACTCCAACTGCAGCAGCAGCTGCAGTTAAACTTTTTTACTACTGAAATAATAATAGTGGTTTTAAACATCGAATCTTTTTTATGTTTTACAATACAGGTTTATTCTCCGGAATTCAAATGTTCGTCGACAGATCTTTCGTGCTTGTCCATGACATCGCAGTGGATTGCATGTGGCGGGAAAAGTTCTTTGCTGCTGCAGTGGTCTTTGTAGATTTGACTTGTAGATCTTATTCATAATTCAGTGATTGAAGCAATTTATAGAAAAGCTGGTTTCATAATTGTAGAAAAAATTCGAGTTATGGTACGGCTCATTTGAAATATTATCAGAGTTTGTCAGTTATTGTGTTCTCTTATTTATTTGATTGATAGTTTTTTTTCACTATTGGGTGATTATTAAATTATAATTTGGTAATTAAAGTATTTTTCATGAAAATGAGTCGATATTGACGATAAAAAAAATAATTTAAACATTCTCCGTAAACACTACAGTTGGACTTCCGTAACTTTCTCATGCATTAAGCATTGAACCACAGATTCTAGTTTTGATATGTGACGTCACGGTCGAGCATGCGATGTCGGGAAATGTCGAGCAGCAAATGGTAACCGATAATGGCAAGTTATATTTTCGTTAATTACTTCAATGTTATTGTCACGAATTGAACAATGATGAAATTTTGATTTCAGATTTAAAGAGATTACAAGATTCAAAAGAACCTAACGTGAAAATGGAATCGTATTGCGCTCGAGAAATGTTGTTGTTCACTGGTAATTCTCATCCTGATTTGGCGAGATCAATTGCTAAGTACGTACGAAGTAAATTCTAATACTTGAAAAGCTAGAAAAACAACTATGGGGTCTAGATAACTGAAAAAGCTCTATACCCAAGTATAATATGCAAATATAATATATCAAAAATTATATTCTTAGTCGTCTTGGAATAAGAATGGGAACTTGTTCCGTTTATCAGAAATCAAACAAAGAGACACGAGTGGAAATAGGTGAATCTGTTCGAGGAAAAGATGTTTTTATTATACAAACTGGAAGCAGGTTCGTGATGTCATATGTAGTTTAAATCAAGCATTGATATTAGTACTTAACAGGGTTAAACTAAAAGTGTCTCTTTAACAGGATTAAACTGAACGTGACCATATAAAATAAAAATGATTCCATACCCCTTGGGTATCGACCATCAATGTTTATTAGCAAAATAATTTTCATTCTTTTTCCTTTTTAGAGATGTTAATGATGCAATCATGGAGTTACTTATCATGACATATGCTTGCAAGACATCGTCTGCATACAGAATAATTGGTGTTGTGCCGTATCTGCCTTATTCGAAACAATGCAAAATGAGGAAACGTGGATCGGTCGTCTCAAAACTTGTAGCGACTTTGCTTTCCAAAGCAGGTAAATTTCAAACTTTACCATATATACGTACCGTGCATGTTACAATAATGTTATAATGGGGGTTTGCTACTATCCGCATCAGTCTTGTAACGGGAAAACAACTGAATTATTTTATCTGAAACATTATTATGTATTGAACAAATACCAGGATTGAATCATATCATCACAATGGATTTACATCAACGAGAGATTCAAGGATTTTTCGATGTTCCTGTCGACAACATTCGTGCTTCGCCATTTCTTCTACAATATGTACAAGATCAAGTAAGTTGCCTCGCTAACACATGAAAATACTTTGTATGATTTAGAACCATTGAGATTCGGGAGCAATTTGGTGAACACACGCTCCTCATTAAATTAATTATCTGAATTTGTGCATATATGTTTATGGGATATTCATGCTATCTGCATATCTTGTGGAAATTTTTTTGTCTGTCATTGTTTGGGAAGTTTTAATTCTTTGTAAAGGTCGGGTAGATTGGCTCAATAGAATTAAGCAATCTCCCAACAACAAGGTCTCCGTTTTGAACCTCGTATAATGCCATCTCCTTCAGCAAGACAAATTCACCTAGTTTTAGTCGGCCCAGCTGTATAAATAGGGTAACGGCAACACCGGAGTCATTGCAGTGATATAATTCACTTTCAACCTTCAGATATGTTATAGTAGACACTTAGGTCTATTATCATCCCTTAGTCAGCAACTATTACAATGAAATAACGATTATCTATTTGTTGTAGATTCCTGATTATCGTAACGCTGTTATTGTTGCAAAAACTCCTGCGTCAGCTCGAAAAGCTCAATCGTTTGCTGAAAGACTGAGACTTGGTATTGCTGTCATTCATGGTGAACCCCAGGTAAATGGATTTTTCAATTAAGGAACGATGTGGCTTGCTCTAAAACTAATCCCTTGATCCAACAGAACTCCTTTAAGATTGAAAATGTTCAACCTGCTAGCCAGATGTGACATAATTTTCCGAATATAATAAGCACCCTGACTTTGAGTCCGAACACAGGTCTGTGTGATCAAAGGAACTTATTGAATCATGCTTACCCTCACACTTACTAAACATGCATTGAATGCATTGAATAGACATGGTGAATGTTGATATCAACAGTAAAATATGCCGCTACTAAGGTTGAGTAACGCCTGACTGCTGTTTGTTACATCTCGTGGCTATATTAAGTCATTTTACTAGCCTTGAGCAACTCACTCTTTTCTTTTTAATTAAAATAATGTGAGTAACCTCTTCATCAGGAAGCAGATTCAGATCAAGCAGATGGAAGAAACTCACCTCCTCCAATGCAAAAGAATGATTCTGGAACATCATGGAAAATGGTTGAATCATCTTGGTCTCCTGAAATGCCATTGCCCGGTTAGTTTTTCTACGGTGCTGCGTTTGTATCTGCTTCATGGTAGCCTCGCAACTAACGTGATATATGTACTTCTTGCTAATTGAATACCAAGTGCCTTTACATTTGAATCTGTGCTTAAGTTTGCACATCCAAACAGTTGCTTGTCAATCATGATTTATATACCTATATTCCTCACTAATTTATACCTGGATGATCTGCAGAGTTTTTGCTTGAATTCTGGTAGCACAAAATAATGTAGGGTTAGGGTTTCATATCATTTCGGATTATTAAACTACAACTGTGATATCTCCTACTATATTTAACTAATGTAAGCTATCTCACTTTGAGTTCTATGTTAGCGTTTGACGTGAAGACAATTAACAATTACAATCGTTTTGTTATAATGTCTTCTGCATGACTTGTTTGTTTTATCACAATCACGCAAGAAGAAGAAACAGACGCATTACCTATGGCACGAGGTGAAAGGTCAAGAACAGTATCGACCGGACATTTTGAAGGATTAGAGATCCCAAGTACGTCATTCGAATAATACATGGGAAAACATCACGATCCTGTAAATCTGAATATCAAAATTTGCCGGAAAAAACCACCCATGGGGAATATATCCATAACCAATCATAAAAAATATCACTAGACCACAATGACCTTACTAGAAAAATTTCTCAAATACAGCAATATCAAATCTGTTCGCAATTTCCTGCTTATCAGCTAATGGGCATTTATTTTTTATTAATTCCTCGTATTTTTTTTTGAATTATTATCCAAGGCTCATTTTTGGGTAACTACATGAAAGTAACTGAACTGAAAAAGGTTCTTCAATATGTATACCCTAGGTTCATTGAGTTGCTAGAGAGGGCGTTGTATGGTATCGCATGGAGCCAATACAGCAGACACGCACAACTTGAAGGGAACGTTGTCTACCGACATTTGAATAGAGAAAAAAAGAGTGTGTCACCCTTGCTTATCAAGGATTGCTGTGAAATATCGCTTGATTCTATCTTTGCATGGACACTTGCTTGAAATTGTGCTGCAGTTAAATATATAATAGTTATACTGTTGTGTCATATCATATTGTATATTGCATTTGTCTAAATTTCCAGCATTTGATGACCTTTTTATCACTGGCAAATACGACCTAGCGTTGAATAAGTTCATTTGAGGGGCAATTGTAAGCGAATAAGTTGTTGTTGTTGTGAAGCAACAAACTTATCACATTATGAGATGTGGTTGATATTACCAAGATACGATAATATCCCTGCAACCTGCCAAACAGTATCAGCTGTACGCTACTAACAGATAGCAGTAGAACTATACGAGGAGTCATTATCAAGTAGTATACCATACTATTATTTATATTCCTTTACAACGCAATCATTGCTTCACCAACCTAACCTGTAGTCCATATCTTCTGTAGCCATGAATGATTCAAAAGTCAATTTCAAAGAAATACCCCTTATATTAATAAAGTAAGAATTTCTTTTTTTAGTGCTCACTGCAAAGGAGAAGCCGCCAATAAATGTTGTTGGAGACGTTGGAGGAAAAATAGCAATTATTGTGGTAAGTGTTGCCTATTGGAAATGAGAATGGAAAAATCCGTACCCAAATCTTAAAATGTTCATGCTGGTGCTATTGGGCTGTTAGTTTGTAATGTATGTAGAATTGAAATCAACACTTTATCTTCATTTCTCAGGATGACATTATAGACGATGTTAATTCATTTGTGGCAGCTGCTGATGTTTTAAAAGACAGAGGAGCTTATAAAGTTTATGTCATGGCAACTCATGGAATTCTATCATCTGATTCGCCAAGAATTTTGGAAGAATCTTCAATTGATGAGGTATGTAGGCACTCCTCACTTAACAACCAGATTTCGTTTCAAATACCCGATTGTAAACTTAATTGGTCAATGCAAAAAACCATAGTGATTGCACTTTGATTTCAAAGACATGGTGTATTTATGAATAATGTCTTGTTAATAATAACTTCTGACGTTGTGCTGTTTTCAATTTATAGGTTGTTGTAACGAACACAGTTCCACACGAACTTCAGAAGCTTCAGTGTCACAAAATAAAAACAGTCGATATATCATTTATTCTTTCTGAAGCCATTCGTCGTATACATCATGGTGAAAGTATGAGTTATCTATTTCGAAACATCTCTATTGATGATTAGTTGCTTTGCATTGTTCAATAAATATCACCAAGCTTCTCGCATTCAGAAATTGTGTCATTATTATATTATTATAGTGAACTAGTTCAGTTTATGACATTTATATTATACAATTCAATGTACTTCGTGGTTAAGTGAAAGCAACCAACCATGACCGTAGATGTGGATATCCGGCTCACTGACAGTGACCAGAGTTATTCTAGTAGCCAAAGTGTATAGAGGATCGACTGCAGGTATGCATTGCTAAGACGGTACAAACTTTAGATTCATACCTCTGATTTACGTATTATTTTCACAGATTATGCTATCTATAAAGGTTTGTGTGAATTGTATCATTATTGGCCAAGTGTCAGTCTGCAATCTGTGACAATGTACCTACCTCCAGGCAATCCTTTAATTACTTTGTGGACTGGAAATATGACGGCTAAGATATTCCTGGTGACATATTGAAGCATCCGTGGCATTCAGTGCACAACAGAATGATGAGAACCAATATCGATTTGTCGTTTTCTTTATTTATCTTTGTATTCCTCCTGGATTTAATTGTTTGCTCGTCGATTCTGAAGAAAATGGAAAAAGGTGATTAAATGTTAAGCTGAATTTAATTCGATTTTGCTAATTTATAAATATTAGTTTCAATATTTGACAAGCGGAACCTCGAGTCTCCTCTATCACGTATCGACCCCAAGCTTAAAACAATAGCACAATGTAGCAGACAGACAGTCACCACTACACAAGTACAATTAGCCCCAGGGGTTGATATCAGACCCGAATTTTTACAATGAGATATTGAATCTTTTAGCTAATTCATCAAAGAAAGAAGTCGATGCAACAATGGACGAAGCAGATAATATCGAACCTCCTGATCATTTGAATGGAATGAAAATAGAAAGAGACGGCGACGAGAACAAAAATTATCACAGAGAAGTTTTTCTCGGAGTCGACGCTAAAAAATTTACAAACGGAGATTTGATAAAAGGAGAACAGAAGGAGAGACTCGAAGAAATATTTAATGCGTGAGTTGGTTTAATAATGTAGTTTTGAAATAGGGGTGCGAGCTCAGTTAAGACTAATGGTCTTTGTGTTGACTGTAGGTAACTAACATATAGCAGAAAAACTAAATGAGGGTGACTATCATTATGATGCCCTATTGCCAAACAATGTTGACTGTACGTAAGTACAGAAAGCAGGAGAACTATACGAGGAGTGACTATCATGTAGTATACCAACAATCATCAACTAACATCAACTTCCATGGAAGTTTTATGAGGGTACCTGGGTAGGAACTAGCAACTAACAGATAGCAGGAGAACCTTATGAACAATTAATTGAACTAAAAAGAAAATTTCCTGTTAACAACAGATATAAATTGTGTGTGCAACTGAGAAACAAAAGGCTTGGAAAACCTTACGCAAGTTTACCTTAAAATTTATCTCTAAAGCTCCCTGACCATTGTAGTCTTATCTTCCATTTAAATTTGGTTTAAAAACAGTACCAACTTTTCAAGCTAAACAATAGGTTCGACATATACATAGGGCGACAGTGCATCAAGCTAGTTCTTCATAATCTATTTCTTTCAGAGTTGATTTGAATTCCGATACATTCCTCGACACGAACGAATTAACTTTGTGGGTTTTGACGAAAACTAGAGAACACTTCTATGAATCTCGGATGGCGAACGAGAAAAAATTCAAGATTGTCGACGTTGATGATAACAAAAAAGTAACCTGGAAAGAATTCCTAGCTTTGTTTCTTGTTCAACATAAATATGACAAGTAAGTTAATCAATATATAACTGATACAGAGAGAGAAGGAGTTTGGGGATAATGGTGTATATGTGTACGGTGAAAATATATATACACAGAACAATTTTATAAAATCATTCCACATTACAGTATGTAAAAAAGAGTTAATTCGATAAATTGCAACACGGAAAGTCACTTTCTAAATTCTGATTTATTCAGCTCAACTGGGGTTCTTTTTTACCCGGTTCTACTGTACTTACTCTGGGAATTATTGCTTATTATATTTATTTATATCATTTATTCTTTCATTCAGGGACGAAGTTTTGAAGAAATTAAATGCCGGATTGACTGTTGATGTTTCAAATGAACTTGATAGTGAAATACAAGATCTCAGACAACGATGGATTCTGGTTTGTTTAAATACTTAATTTATAATTTTCATTTTTTTCAAAACGAGCACTTTTTTTTTACTTCAAATCTTCTCAAAACAAGCACATCGTGTTTCGACTTTAGGTTCCTGTCACTTGAATATACGGTAAATGCTTTAAACGGTAAAGGATTTATTTTCGTTTTTTATTCATAGGCTCAAGATCCAGCTGCAAAGTATTTGACTCCTCTCCAGTTCCTCGATTTTGAACATCCAGAAATGAGCAAAGAACATCTTAAATATCTTGTGGAAAACCTGCTGCATGATATGGGTGTGTAAATTTTTTATGCTTAATTTTTAGCCTTGGCAAAATTTTAACTAATGAACGATTTGAGATTATTTCTGTGTATACGTCATCACATAAATGTACCATTCTGCGTGTGCAAGTAGTCTCGGTACCACTAAAAATTACCAAATTTGACCTGAGATTGTAGACTCCTATTTCATAAAGAAAATAAAAGTGTTCCGGATAGTTTTTAGTATTTCTGTGGGTATTCGTGGGTCGAATTGGAAATTGAGTAATTTTATATTTCTGCAAAGGCTTGGTTAGTATTCAAAATGGTGACAAGTTTTATTCTTAAACATTGATTTTGACTAGTGATGAAGCTATATTAAGCTTCTATTATATTTTATCTTTAGACTTGGACAACAACAAGGCATTAACAGTGCAAGAGTATGTGGCAATGCCGGAGAACTCTGATGTGGATTCGGTGAACGATATTTGGGTTCGTGAAAGAAGAAATGAATTTCGTGAAGTCATTGATGCTGATAAAGATGGAATCGTAACAGTTGAAGAACTGGAGGTGAAAATTTATTTAGTTATTTTGTAGTTTCCCAAAAAGTAGGACACAAAAGAGGGCAGGGTCATAGATACCGGCATGTACAACAGATTATCAGTTGCATTAAAACCAACACTGGGTACTGTGATTGGAAAGGTTAAGATTAGAAAGTTGTTTATCGAATGAGCTTTTCACAGTTTTAATTAATGTTATATCTGAATCTTGATAAACTATTGATAATTGATAATCGAGGATTCAGATAAACTAA
>QRAM01000239.1:66954-89505 GCA_013436055.1 Halocynthia roretzi | reverse complement strand
TATTTTTCGGTCAGGCGTACTTAGATCCGCTCAGCCGGAACACAGCCGCACAAGAAGCGAGACAGTTGATCTATTTCGGTGACGAAAATGACGATGATCGCCTGACGCTCGCTGAAATTCTCGAAAACAGCGAATTTTATACGGGGAGTAAATTATATAATTATGCGAAAAGTATACATGAAGAATTCTAATATTCTTATTTCGAACCCTGCATTTATGCAATGTTAACATTATATTGTGATTTATTCAACCGTGTCAAAGTGGGATTTGTGCAATTTTGGGTAAAATTATTTCATGATGGGTAAATAAAGGGGATAACTGATTTGTAACTCGGGTATTTGCTCTCATATTGCTATTTAAGATGCAGTAGTACAGAAGATCTCTTAAGACTTATGTTACTTAAGACTTATGACCATTGGATGATAAGATTGAGGTTAGGTTCATGTTACAGCGGTTCGATGAACTCTTGCAGCAGCACAGTAGCATTCCTTGTTTTACAACAGTGTTTGATATTGTTGTTCACGCGGCGGTCTTGTGAGGGATTTTCTCTCCGTTTTTCCCAATTTTTAATATTTACTGTTGTGCTATTTTGTTTTCTTCATGGCCGGTGAGATAGCGAAAGGCTAGTGTTAAAATTGACTTAATTATAACCCCTTGGAACGCAACGTGTTCATAAGTCGGATAGAGTCTGTATTATGTTAACTATAGGCTCATGGAAAATAATTTTCATTTCAAACACTGTATTGTTGTTCTATATTTTATTATGATCATTTATGCAGTTCATTTTTTTCTCTGTAGTCACGCTCTGCTGCTTTTTATTATCTTCAAAATTTTATAACTTATTGTCATTAGACGATTACAATAGAAGTTTATAATAGTGATAATTGAAGAGTGTTGTCAGTAGGAAAGGAAAGCTAAGTAATGCTCTATCAGTCAAATCATGTTATTTCTGTTACTACTTGAGATTAGAAAAAACAGTAACCACAAGTAGTAAAGTAAAGTTTAGATGGGAAATTTGTTTCTGTTCAGGGTTGATGTAGAGATTTAGTTGGAGGCAAGATTGTTTTTTGATTCGTTGAGCATGTTATGTACATAGGAGACTTGAGTGACATGAGATTGATATGTTTGCTTACTGAGGCGATGAAATTCATTTTGAGCACTGTACTATTGTTTATAATTTCCTTGTCATTTTTGCATATCATTTTTAGATCTGTGGTCATGCTCTGCTGGTCTTTGTTTACCCCCAAGTTTATAACTTGTTGCACTGAGAAGTAAAGGTTTGTTCATTCAGCAAATAGTTGAAGCGAATATATTGTATATATAAGCAAGCAGTTGCAGAAAATCTGTGGATCATAATGTTCCACCTAATTTTTAGCAGTCAATGTTGTAAAGTTAGAAAAGTGAACACTGAATAATTATTAGAACATTATTTTCAGTAACTAATTTATCATACAGACATTTTTTTGTGCTCTGGCTGTAAAACATTTGCGCGAAGCTCAAAATGAATGTTTCCGCTTGATAAATCCCTGGATAATAAATCTGACCGCATAGTAAATCCAATTGCCTTGGGACCGAATTTTTGCATTATTCAAAATACCCGGCGGTTAAAAAATCCAGCAGAACTAGCTTTATAAATCTATTTTGTTCATATTGAGTATTCCATTTCTAATGATTTTTGTGATTATAATGTTGATTTGCAAATCTCATCAAATCGAGTGTATTCAAACTAGGATTATCCCACAGTCAGTCGCCTGTTGTGTAACAATTGTGTGAAAGGTATCGAGGGATTATGTTTTATTCTATTCATCTTCCCGGTTAATAAATCCCCCGCATATTGAATGCAAAATCGCCTGGGACCGAGGTGGATTTATTGAGCGGAATCTACTGTATATAAGTTTAGCATTGTAATGTTTTTTACATTCGTAATAATGGCGAGCAACCTTCCATGTGAACAATATGGCAATCATAGCTCAGGATGCTTTTGTTTAAATTCTTATTCATTGTGATCGTCTCCTTCGCCAGACGCATCCTGGTCGTCTGTGATGTCACCATACTCGCTGTCGATTGGTTTATCTGTGATGTAAAAATAACATTAGAATATATAACGGAATGGGATATTCGAGCTTCTGCTCTAATAGTTTAACCCCCTAACCCCAAGTTGGTTTGTAACTTCAAATCGAGACTCCTCTCTTAGTTTAGTGGTATACGGTACAAGATATAGCTTTAAAAAAACTCAGTGCAATACACTGGCAACTCTAGCGCCATGTAGCGGATATGGCTAAACGACCCAAGCTATAATTGAATAACTACAATTCTAATTACCTTCTGTGACGTGGATCGTTTTATGCATGATTTTTTCTGATAACGGACCAATCGCCGATGACGTTCTTGCTTGTATTCGAAAACTGTAATTCGTGTCACTATGGAGACCGGTGATGTATAGTGACATCACGGATCCAGGCGTTCGCAAGCTTGTCCAATCCTCTACGTCTACTTCCGAGTAGTGTATTATGAAATCTGTTGCCATAAACATTATCTTATCAGTTATATCCTTATCACTATCTATTTGGTTCGCGTTTTACCCGTAATCGCCTTTTCTCCCAGTAGTGTATCATATCCACTAGGTGGCAGCCATTGAACGAGAACTTTCGCTGACGTTCTGTCGTCGGTAAGTGACGTCACAGTCAAAGCCCTCGGAGAACCTTGTTACGACACAATAAATTTAATTAATTTGGTGGGACTTTTATTTGACCCAAATTTCGACTGCAAAATTACGATTGCTAAGAAAAGTTTTGTAAATTAAGTGAATGCAAGAAATTTTCTATTTTTCCGTTGTTTCAGCACGAAATTTTGTCAAAAACTATTTTTCTTTCGTTACCTAGTATCTTCGTGACGTCATAGACTCTCATTCCTTGTTCCACCGATTGCGCAATAAGGTCGAGCGGGCAAGGGCATTCACCATCACAGATGTAACTGTATAAATAATGGTTGTTGTTATATAGGGGTAGCCCAGGGGTCGGCAACCTTTTCATGACAAGCAGCTAAGTATTAAATTTTGATCTAGTTTGAAAAAATTGGAGTGTTGGCAGTTGAAGTTTCCAACTATTAAGGCATAAGAGCAAGAATGACTTTTCCCTTTATCCCATAATGATTTTGATTTGAAAAGTTGACTTACACAACGGTAAGTAAGCATGCTAAATGTAACTAGATCAGCTGCTGGATGCTCTGACAAACCTGCGATGCAGCTAGTTCACCTTTACCTCAATTTAATTCCGCGTAAGCAAGCGTAGTAATTCATATTACATTGAGAATCAAACGTCTGCCCATTACTCGCACAAACTCCTACGTCATCAGTAATTACGACATCAGCTGGACAAGATACGCAGTTGAACGGTTCACTGTTGATACCAGAGAACCTGAGACAGAGATTGATAAGAGATGAAATCCAACTGCAGTTTAATATTTTATACTGCTAAGATAACCAGTGCTTATTGCTGCATAGTCAGTGTGAGAAGGAAATCTAAACAGCGCTACGCAACATATTATATTGCTTTTATTACCATTTGCTTACTGTACTGTAATTATATTTTTGTATTTCTCACATATTTATCGCTATTACTAAGTAGTACAGAGTCGTCCAACTTCAGACCCGCGGGTCTGGGCTAACTCGATGTAGTAAATTACCTTGAAATATCATCCTTGCTGATGCAAACTGGATTATTTCGATTCTGAACGATGCAGATCTCCTCTTCTTCGCAGGAAAATGAATCACAGGGATCTGTGAAAAGGTCAGCTTATGTTATGATGAAAATAGACGTTGGTGAATGTATGTGTTATATATTGTATTGTATATATTATGTTAGTAAGTTTTGTGACAGAGACCAGGTTATCGTATGAATGAGGTTTTTGAAAGGCATGTCTCCGAATTGAGGTTATATTTTATATTTTTAATATAGTATTTGTATGTATACCTAGGCATAGAACTATGAAATGACCAGGTTAGGTGAATAAAGGATAATTGTATTAGCAGTTGCGTGCTAGTTATCTCGGTCAGTAAATTAGTTGGCGTTAGTATGTTCTGTAGTTCAATTACTGACTAAATATATATATATATATATATACTTACCAACTCCAGTTAGATCGATTATGATCGGCTCCTCCTTTCTTACATCATAATCCCAAACAGAATCCTGTTGTTTTGAAAGAAAACAAATTAGTTTTGTTATGAAAACAACGTATATGTGATGTAACATTACATTTTTTAAGGAGTGTACTGTAAAATACATCACACACTTGACCTGCATTGCCTCTATGGGTAAATGAACCCAAACGAGGGTAAAATATATACCCACTGTGATATTGTTCGCTCAAATTCAGTTGTTTGTGTATATTTTCGTACGCTGACTAAGATCCTATTATATTTCAGGTTGTTAAATCACAATGGTTGTCTTTATATTCTTATCTTCGTTTATATTCTTATGTCGTCATATGCATTATTATATCGTAACAGTGATTCATTGTTGTGTGATGCTTCGTATATAGCTCTTCGGATATTTGATATCGTAAATGTAACCTTGCGAGGCTTTATATCTTTTTGCGGGGAACAGAGATATGGCATATAGAGTTCTTCGTACTAATATACAACTACAGTAATCCCTCACCTATCGCAGGGGTTAAAAAATTAAATTAGATAAGTATGATATGATAATGATGATAAGTATATGAAAATTCGCGATGTAGTGAAGCCGCGAATAGTGAACCAAGATATAGCGAGGGATAGGCTTCTTCGTACTGCGACAATTTCTTATGGGCAATGTAAGGTCGTTACTTCAACGCTAGATAGTTCGGAGTTCGTTACAGCGAGTATCCAAAATATAAAAAAAACGAAATATCCTAAATCCTGAACTTAATAAGTAGTTTACTGTTATAGAGGGATCTGACATCACATTGTAACTTATTTTTACTTAACTTTAACTTATCTTGCTCGTCGATCACGTTGAACTACTGACCATTGAAACCGATACTCAGAACTTTACAACAAGATATTTCTTACAGGCCAAATGATGGAGTGACCAATGCATCCTAATTATAGATATTATAGAGCCCCCTTTCCCGTTTTTTTTAAAAGACAATACAACAACGTACACACGAAACTGGTAGCCCAAAACCCGAAACTCATACCAAACAACAACTACAAAATATCAAGCTGTAATTCCACAAAATATTATTCAATTTCATTCATAATACATTGAACTATGTTGGAGGTCATCTGTATTTTCCAACATTTCCTCGCACATTGTCGTCACAAGATCAAACCTCAAGATAACGCCGAGTTTGTTAAACGGAAACCTTTGTCTGGTTCGTGAAATCATATCGCGGTTTGTGGTACACGGAAACACATGTTTGCGCTGATCCTATTTGAACTGGGTCTACACGACAATTTTAAACTATTCAATAAGCCAACAGTGACACAGACTGGGTCTTTAAAACCATCTTGGACATTCTTTACCTACTAGGTCGGCCAAATAGTCCATACCATAGAGTGATACTAATAAGTATTGCTTCATAATCATATTAAGGCATCAGATGCGATATATAGCAGCGAATGAACTAAGGGCATCCTTCACCTGTTAAGTCAGCCCATTAGTCATCCACAATATGCAGTGGTGCCAACAAGAAGGTCATAGATATAGATTCAGCAGTGCATCAACTTATAATCACAAGGCATCGCTATAGTACAATAAAATACCTGCATAAATAACCGGTAAAATGATTGTGGGAAATGTTAATAAGGTAAATAACGTGTGTGAATGATTTATAATGGTTTAAAATACAGCTCGAACTGATTTGATCAAATTATTTGAATAGCTCGAGCTAATTTGACTGTACAGTAGATCTTCATAGTACGAGCGACTCATATGACGAGAAACTCGAATTAAACTCGCTACTGTGAGGATCTACTGTAGTACAATAAAATATCTGCATGACTCTTGATTCAGAGCGGGGCAACTATCCCGTTCAGTATATTTTTGTCGTATCTAGTGCAGTAAGTCATCGAGCCTAGGGCTTATTTGTGCATTGTGCTTTTCTGCGTTTGCAAGTTTGTGGAGTCAGAATAGAAAACCTTCGACACCGACTAATGTTGAGTTTACGCCTACGCTTGACAGTAAAGTAGGAATTTCAGGGCAAAATAAACTTACCATCATAAGCAAGTCATGATACATCGGTCGAAATCGACCTTCAGTTAAATGACGTTGATGATGATGTTGTCCAATACGTCTTGAGTTCGTTACGTCATTATTTTCCTTGATGATGTCACGTAGATGTATGTATGGTAATCCTTGTGTAGATTGAACGATATAGAGCGCTAGTATTATGATTGATATATTCATAGTTATGGCTGTTTATTCAAAGACCAAACAAAGGAGATCTTGTTAATGCTTTTGGTTGAATACATTGCAGCTCAGCGGTGTGTCAGCCAAGTTATAACTTAGTTATGACTTAGCAAGAGTTTATCCCCCCCCCCCTGACGACAAACACGTAATAATTACTGACATACGCTTAACAATTAGCGTAAACAACACAATGAAAAATATAACTCTCAGTAAGTTGATAAAGAATATTTTATTCACTACGCTTGGAAACACTAGCACTATCCTTCCTAGGTACCATGGCTAAAACAGACACAGTCAAGCAATTATTATAAAAAAGCAATCGAAAGACAGTGCTATCATTCTTAGGTCACCGCATTTATTTGTTTTAATTTTCTAATCAGCGCCAAACACCTGAAAGATACGAACGAGCCACAGCGACTTGACGGATATTTAACTATCGAATAATTTCTGACACTGCTGTTTACATTGTAAGCTTGAAATTATTAATAGCTATTTAGGAAATTATTCCTGATAATTAATGTTTTTAAATTCATTTGCAATGAACGGCGACATGTCATGAAAGTTATTTCAATTGTTGTTGTACGGTGCGGAATACTTTGCTCATACTATAGTGACAGAGAGTGTTCGGTATCAATATCCATAGTCGTAGGAAGCAAGGGAATAGGATAGGCCGACCTACCCTGATATTTGGTACAATAGTTTGCCTATCCTGTAAAAATTACTAGAATGATACTAAAACAAATATAGACTTGTTCCTGATAAGTTTTATTTCGTGTTGTTTCCAACTACACGTTCATATATTCATAATCATCTGGGTTATCGGCAAACTACAGATCAAAATGTTCTCCTTACGTAAGTTGCATATATGCACGCGGACATGCAGTAGATCTAGCTATGAATTTCGCATTCGTGCCTGGGCTAGAACGTACTGACACGTACTATTATTATTTTTTAAAATTAACTTCACTGAGTAATATAACTAGCAAGCAACTTCTAATACAATCATCCTTTCTTCGCCAATCCTGGTCATTTCAAAGTTCTGCGTCTATTCAAGCAGGGGTCTGTAATATTGTTACACCCCGTCACAAGTCGATTGTTGGGGTCCACTAAAATTACATGACTAAATGACATCAAGGAGTCTCGGTAAATCGTTAAATTTCATCGCATTTGATCCTTCGTATAGTTTAGGCAAGATCGAGGCCAGACATCGTTCTTGTCTAAATTTAGTAACTGGAAATAGTCGATGGGGAATTGTCTGGCCTCGATCTTGATCTCATACCTTGCTTCTCTTGTATTTGCACCAATATAAACTTTTTGATGTTTATCGTAACTGAACTATCTGCAAACTGGCTTGAGTCACTCTGCGCGTCAATGTTTCATGTCAATGAAGCGATTCGTACAAAACAATTTCCAGGAATTTCATTTTTTTTTTATCGCGAGCAAACTTCTCTTCCGAGAAATATTGCGGTTCAAGGTGTTCCCTGGCATAATGAAATCTGTGATTCAATAATCATATTTGGCTTGTTACGTTGAAAGCGATGTATGATATCATAATATTAAAGTCGATAATTATTTGCCCCCGTTTGTTGATCCTGATGCATTTTTTGCTTTTTATTGCGCCTGCACACCTGACATCTATGCATGTATATAACCGTATAACTTGGTGGTGACTGCATAGCTTCCGTTAGATGAAATGTTGTTATAGTTTATTGCTTGCACTTCTTGAATTTAGTAGTTTATTATAGAAGCAAAATTATTGCCAAAAATTAACTGCAGTTAAACATTTTCTACTACTGATATAGCCAGTGTTTATTGCTACATAGTCAGTGTAAGAAGGGAGCTGAACAGGGCTATGCTACATATTTTATCCGTTGTTCCATGTGTATAGGAAAGGACATGATATGTACTTTATATAGAACTGAACGCATGTGTAGTCGTGGTCGTTAAAACAGTACGTGGTTGTAAAGTGAGGAGTACCTGTATTTTGAATTTCATTCCTAACTTTGACTCCTTAATTGCAACAGTTACCGTGCTGTGGTTTCGTGACCGCAGCGGTTCCGTGTTAATTGGGCGGGAATACCAGCAGATGACTTTTGGTGACTTAGTCTCTTATCAGCCGGTGAGTTGTGATACAAGTGTAGATATCCAACAATATCACAGGGTCGTTAGAACGGATCCTTGTCGTTATATGGAGAGTTCATAAACCGACCAGGTCGTTGAAACGAAACTAGGTCGTTAAATGAGGAATTGCAATGTGCTGTGGTTTCAGGACTGCAGCAGTGCAGATGTATTTTGGTGACTTGGTCTCTTATCAGTCTTTGTGCGATTCTTAAAATGAGGCAATAGACAGTAAAAGCCCGTTAGCTCGAAGTCGATTTATCCGAATATTTATTTATTCAAATTATATTGAGATAACCGGAATAATAATCCGGTCTAATAAGGATTTTGTTGCGACCAATCAAATCAGTTCGAGTCAGTAATTTTCTTGTATGCACTGTAGCTGTATATATTGTAGAGGTATCTTATCGTATTTGTATATATTGTAGAGGTATCTTATCGTATTTGTATATATTGTAGAGGTATCTTATCGTATTTGTATATATTGTAGAGGTATCTTATCGTATTTGTATATATTGTAGAGGTATCTTATCGTATTTGTATCAACTATTTTAATCTATTAGTGGTTTTCGTAATATTTAAAAAACATCACTCTGAACATGAGTCGGTGGTTTTTAGTTTGTGCTCTCGCTATTTCACAGAAATTATTGCATGGTCGGTTTTGGGAGAAATCATTAGTGAGATATATCAAGAGAAAATAGGATAGTGATCCTAATGTTTACAGTACGTGCAGATGGTAAAGTTTGAAATGAAAAATCTTTTATTAAAGAATATTTTCGACTATTGTGGGTATTCATTAGTTCCTCTGTTTTGTTCAGCCCTCATATACTTGCGGCGTTCAAGTCTAGATCGTGCGAATGAATCAAAGTACATATCATGTCATTTCCTATACACATGTAACAACGAATANGAGGTATCTTATCGTATTTGTATATATTGTAGAGGTATCTTATCGTATTTGTATATATTGTAGAGGTATCTTATCGTATTTGTATATATTGTAGAGGTATCTTATCGTATTTGTATATATTGTAGAGGTATCTTATCGTATTTGTATATATTGTAGAGGTATCTTATCGTATTTGTATATATTGTAGAGGTATCTTATCGTATTTGTATATATTGTAGAGGTATCTTATCGTATTTGTATATATTGTAGAGGTATCTTATCGTATTTGTATATATTGTAGAGGTATCTTATCGTATTTGTATATATTGTAGAGGTATCTTATCGTATTTGTATATATTGTAGAGGTATCTTATCGTATTTGTATATATTGTAGAGGTATCTTATCGTATTTGTATATATTGTAGAGGTATCTTATCGTATTTGTATATATTGTAGAGGTATCTTATCGTATTTGTATATATTGTAGAGGTATCTTATCGTATTTGTATATATTGTAGAGGTATCTTATCGTATTTGTATATATTGTAGAGGTATCTTATCGTATTTGTATATATTGTAGAGGTATCTTATCGTATTTGTATATATTGTAGAGGTATCTTATCGTATTTGTATATATTGTAGAGGTATCTTATCGTATTTGTATATATTGTAGAGGTATCTTATCGTATTTGTATATATTGTAGAGGTATCTTATCGTATTTGTATCAACTATTTTAATCTATTAGTGGTTTTCGTAATATTTAAAAAACATCACTCTGAACATGAGTCGGTGGTTTTTAGTTTGTGCTCTCGCTATTTCACAGAAATTATTGCATGGTCGGTTTTGGGAGAAATCATTAGTGAGATATATCAAGAGAAAGTAGGATAGTGATCCTTATGTTTACAGTACGTGCAGATGGTAAAGTTTGAAATGAAAAATCTTTTATTAAAGAATATTTTCGACTATTGTGGGTATTCATTAGTTCCTCTGTTTTGTTCAGCCCTCATATACTTGCGGCGTTCAAGTCTAGATCGTGCGAATGAATCAAAGTACATATCATGTCATTTCCTATACACATGTAACAACGAATATAATATGAGATCCCTTTTCGCACTGACTATGTAGCAATAAGCACTGGTTATCTTGGTAGCAGAAAATATTCAACTGCAGCTGGGTTTCGGCGATAAATTGGCTTTCCATAATAAACTACTGAATTCAAGACGAAGTCAAATCAGTTATGTGGAGTCAGACTGCGAAGGTTCATAAAGGGCAAGGAACTATAACGGAGAGTATATGCATTTACCAATAATATAGATTGTTCGCATCAATAAGAAGCGAAAGGACACAGCATCAACAAACAGAGACCCGTAATTATCAAGTCTAACGGACAGAAGCTTCAATCATTATCTTAGTCAAACGCACCTCACATGAAGGAGCATCAGAAAAACGGAGCAAACTTCCTCAGAATCGGGAATGTGTTATATAAACATACAACAAATAATAAGTCGTATGTTGTTAATGGTTTGCTATTTGGAGTGAGAAATAGCTTGAATACGAAGAAAAGACTAAATAGTGGTTTTGCTGATAAACTTTGTGTTTAGTTCAGTTCATGTATAATAACCTGTTTGTTGTCTTGAACGAAACCAAGATTAATGGTCTCTATTTTTACATTGGCATTTGCATGAGAAAGTAATTGTTGCATAAAATAACATTCTCTGGGTACCAGTTACTGAGTATCTGTCGCAACCTCTCGATCGGTAGACTGGTACATACAATATAATCTATATATAGATTAGGTTATTATGCTACGTTACAAAAAAAATACACTTTCGCACTTTCGCGGGAAGATGTGGCTTTTGAATAGAGTACGGCCTATAACAGGTATTCAGTGCTATTGTTTTTGATATTGAATAGTGAAGCGAAGCGTCCCCAAAGTTCGATTAGCAAGAAAACCAAATCGCCGCCGTCTAATCCTGTAAAGTGTATTTGGTCCGGGAGTGCTACAAGGTTGCATACCTCTGCTTTACATTAGTCTTTTGTGGTCGGTTTCAAAGTATTAGTATTTCAAAGTATTGTCTGTGAATCATACATTTACGTAAGTATCCATGAACATTACGTGGGTTCACTGTAGTTAATAGATAACACAGCATTCTATGTTCAAGAGGATTTCTAACTAATCTCGTTCTGTTTTATGATGAACCTTGTTGACTTTGTAAATATTTGCTGGATTAAACGAATCCTTGATTTGGTTCAACTTCACTCACAAAACTGTCGAAGATACATTCACTGTTGACAGTTTGAAATGTTTGGCAAACAAAGAGATAAGGCTTTTGTTTAAAAAGGTAAAAAAAACATTGAGGCGAAGTACAGACGTTGTATTGTCAGCGAATTTATCAACTGATGAAAAAACATTGCTGTGCAGTTTTTGATTGAGGGTCCATTTTCTGTTGAAGACGAAAGTATAATCTGAAGTAGTTACTGAGGTGGGTCCCATTCATAAATAATAATTTGGGAGACATATTAATAATAAGTCTCTCACATGATCTCTATTGAATGGCATTTTCTATGTATTTTTCCTTCTTCGTTAAAGGCAAAATTCTGCGTTTTGAAGCAGTTATCGAGGTTGGACCCTTTTATGAAGAATATAATAAGTCCTCCATATGTTCTCTATTGAACGGCGTTTCTTTCTATATCAATGAATGTGGATGTATGTTCGCTGGTTTTATGCAATACAAAACCAACGGTTGGACCGATTTAAATCAAATTCAGTGTGGTGACATAGGGTATCCCAGCGCATGTCATGGGGGTATTTTTTTTTTTAATAAATGCCTTTGAGCCCGGGATTGTTCTAACGATTCCTATAGACCGGGCAAAAAAATACTTCAGGGCTTGATAGTAGTCTCCTTCCGGCAAATTTGAGGATTCCTAAATATAGTTATGGTAAAGGGATAAGAGCTCTGCTCTAGCTCTGTTGAAGGCGAAAATCTATTTTTGCAGCGTAGCCTAATAAAACTAATGTAAACAAAACAACTTCGAGATGAAGCAGAGACGTTGTTTTTGTCAGCAAATTCTTTCCGATTTAACGGACTGAGGTAGATGGGAACATTGTCTGTTTATGCCAAAAGTCTGTTTTTTCGAAACGGGCTATTTGAAAACCTAGCATAAGTAGTCGCATATCGCGTTTTTTAACGATAGCTTCTTCGTGCGTCGCTTAGTTTATTACGGTCGCTAATGCTTTTCATACTCTGTTCGGTGAACCCAAACTATCTGTAAATAAAATGTGTCTCAGACCCAGCCTTAATCCGGCACTGGGTCCATCATCATCCTGCCAGTAACTGTAGATAATATCATCTCAATATATATATATTATGAGGGTATAGTAACGTCGCGCAAGCTAACGAATAACATTTAGGGCGCATAGAAAATCAAGTATAAACCTGGGTTTAGATGGATCCTTTCATCGATGACTATATGTAATACCAACAAGCGCGGGAATACCAACTATGGAGCCGTTTTTGTTTGGTGTTCTCGATTGGTCTTCGCAGTTTTCAAATATTTATTTCGCGGTTCCAACATCTGCGCACGTGAGGTAAAACTGTTTACAGAAATGGAAAACTTATCAGGTTTATGAAATTCAAAAATTCATTCGAAACCTCAGTAATCTTAATGATATTATGAAGCTAATGTCGAGTGGGTTCAAAGGTTCTAGTTCGTCTATTTCGGTCGTCGTAAAAGTTTTTCGGGCGAGCCTCTAAGTTTTCTAAGTAGAAAAATCATCAGTGTGGTTGAAGCGAATTCCGCCAGCCGAGAAAAACAGGAAATCTGTTTAAATTGAGAGATTACGAGCTGTCTCAGGTGCTGTCAGTGTTTGTTCATCCAGATAAAAGTTTCCGAGTGCTTTTAGGAGATATGTTAAAAGATTTGTTTTACCGCATCGCAGAAATGTGACTTTTGTGAAGTTCATATTCAAAGGAATGTTAACCCGTAGTGTTCTAGTGGGCCAAATATACTTAACCGGATTGGACGGCGGGCCGCACTTGCATTTCACATCGACTGGCATGAAAAAATCGATGTGGTTTCCTTGCAAATCAAATAAATTAGTTTAAGGGGCGCTTCGCTTCGCTAATCATATAACATCAAAAACAGTTGCACTGAATTCCTGTTACAGGCAGTAATCTAGTCAAACACCGCAGCTTCCTGCAGGTTGCACACCTCTGTTCTAGATCATGCAAATGAATCATAGTACATATCATGTCATTTCCTATACACCCCCCCCCCCCCCTATAATATGTCGCGTAGCGCTGTTTAGATTCCTTCTCACACTGACTATGTACCAATAAGCACTGGTTATCTTAGCAGGATAAAATATTAAACTGCAGTTGGATGCGATCATCCTAATGCTGACGATAATACTCTACAACGTCTATCATGATGATATGAAGTCCGCTTGGGGGCCATTACCACTGTTAACAAGGGCTTTGTTACACAACTATGTCGATTATGCTGTAACAAATTCAAATAGCGCCATTCTGAAACTTACCTTGATTTTTGAATTATCTATTTTTTTCGCGCTCGAAACCGCGGATAAGGAGGGTCGATTGAATATTAGAACCCCCATTATCAACTTGAATCTATTTCGCACGGAACCATTGTTACTTACTTCAAACTTTTGACCTTCAAATTTGCAGACAACCAGATAATTTGGAACGGAGACATCGAATTTCGGAAATCTTCATTTGTTTTCCCTTACTCGCTAAAAAGAGGTAAAAAATCTCGCATAGAGATTTTAATTTTAAGCCTTTAAATGGTAAAAAATACGTAATATAGCTGCGGTTGATGGTATAATAACATGGCATTTGTCTGGCATCATATTATCGAAAATCCGGGGGATATTTCTCTCTCTGGAATGTGCTGCGGTTCTAGACCTCCCTACAGGAATATTTTGGTATCCTAGTTCATTGAAGCAGGTGGTTAATCTTTGAAGTTGATGAAATGATTTTGGAATGATATTTATTGACATAAATGACATAGAATACTGAGTTGCAGTACTGGAGTTCGTGAGTCATCGTGGTGGCTGGAAATTCGGACTTCGATTATCCGAACTATCCGCGTGTCCGAACATGTGCCGGTTTCCACTAGTCCGGATCTTCGGATTTTGAAATTTTGAGGTTGCATGGACTCCCACAAATTCTTGAGAACCCGAGTACTTCACACGAGAATTGATTACTTTAATATTTTACAGACTCTGACTCCAGCCAAAAGTAGGCCACACAACTGGTTGGAGGTAATAAAAACATTCGCTCTCTGAATTGTATTTATTCGATCCTTATAAAAATAATAATAAGATATAACATTGAGTAATATTCAGTAAATACAATAGTATGTTAATTGCAGGTTAGAAACATCACTAGCTCGAAGAGACCAGGACAAATTTACTTTGAGCTGACCACACATTTATTTCAATAGGGATTTTCAAATCAGTTTGAGCTGAATGAAGTTCCAGCTATCTGACATGTGATCCCCATTGCAGCCCCAGTGCACTTTATCATTTATTTTGGTAAAATTTGGTTGAAATTCAGCAACCAGTTATGTCTGAGTATGAGTCATAGGTTTAGTTTCTTCGCATTTCAATTGATCTCAGTGTAAACATTTCATTCTGTACTTTCAAAAGTCAATGAAGGCTGCAATTTATGATTAATTAACTTCTCGATCATTGCATTGTCGCTTTCTCTCTTCTCAAGATCTTCGAACGCAGTCCAGCTCATGTCAAATTCAAGTTTGTAACATCCGAGAATCGTATGGGGGCAGCTTGGGCCCCACTCCTGCGAAAACAGAGAAATAATGTAATCGAGGAATATATAAATAATAGAAGTTGAGCATGAATCTTCATATTATAAACATAAATATGGTTATAAGTTGTCTACAGACCTCTGGTGAAAGCATTGAAAAATAGGTTTGTCCCGATTTTCTTTCGTACAAGTAATATAAACTTCCAGGAATTTTTTTGAAGTTACAAGCAGCATGATGAAGTTTGGCGTCTCTTTTTGCTTCTTCTAAAACATTCTTTGCCTGTAATGAATTTTTATTTTTATCAATATATTATGAAGTAGCTGTGAGTTCGATCCCACTGACAGAGTTTAAATTGATACCTGCTCTTGTAACATTCTCATTTGTTCCAGAATTCCTCTAAGCTTAGAGCTAGCTGCTGCTTTGACAGAAACATCGGCCTGATTAATGGAAGACGTGAATGAAAAAATTGCTGATTAAAAACTGGTAAATATCTAAACACAGCTCAAATTTTTATTCAAAGTCTAGTGATTAATTTCTCCTCGGAGCCAGAAGGTGTGTAAGAGATTCGAGATTTTGTGAGGCTTTGCCTTTTTACCTGTTGTATTTGTTGAGCAAGCTGAACCAGATCTGCTTGATTTTTTGGTTTGGATCCTTCAACTAAATAAGCTTGACCCGAGAATCCAGCGCAGTTCACTGGAATAATTTGACTTGATTCTAAAAATGACAATAATATATAATAACACTAATATTAAAATCTGTTATACCTTTCATTCTAGATCATGCGAATGGATCAGTGCATATCATGTCATTTCCTATACATGTATAACAACAAATAGAATATGTCACATAGCGCTGTTTAGATCCCTTCTCGCACTGACTATGGAGCAATAAGCACCGGTTGTCTTAGTAGTAGAAAATATTTAGTTTAGTTTTGGTAATAAATTGGCTTTCCATAATAGATTATTAAATTCATAATGAAGCAATTAAATAAATGAGGAATCGGATAGTTCCATAAAGAGGCAAATAATTTATCATCTATGAGAGCATATGCACTGATAACGGTAATTATCACCACTGCAATAAGGCTTCAACACTTTTCTTTGTGGTTACTGCCTACATGAGAACTATTTTCTACATATTAACTATAAAATTACCGGTATCTATCGTAGAATTTGCCATTCTCCTTCGTATTTCGTTGATTTTCAGATGATCTAATCTCTTTATATTACGTAACTCGAAATGTAAACAAGCCGATTGACGCCGGGGTTCAGAGGTCAGGCAACGTGTCACGGTATTTGCCAATTTCTGAGCTTGCCAGCAGCGGACAATGCTTTTCTTTTGATATATTAAATCCGATATAATTGATTCCTTTAATGAATATTTATAATCAAATGCTTTGAAAGTTATAAATTATATTATCAAACTTGAAGTCAAAAATGCCAAGTTATTTAATACGCTTGAGTAACGACAGTTTTACATATCAAGTACAAGATGATATCCGCCAGTTTGATTGATTATAAAGTTAATTAAATTACAATATCTTGAACACAGATGTTTTTATATTTTTAGTATCGTATCATATTTTACTACATTACTTTTTTTAAACTAATTTATTTAATTAAAGACAAGTTGGTCCGATGTGTAATTGACAAGAAATATTTGGCGGTTGTATTTATGTCGAGATATCTCTGCAGTTTATATGTAGTTGTAGTTCATCACTGGCATGTGCTTCTCCCGTGAATAATCCACGATTTCAATATGAAGAGACCGAGTAAGTGATTTTTTTTTGTGAATATTTTCTTATTTTTAGCAGTTTTTTCAGGTAAATATCATTTATTTCATAGAACTGAAGAAGACGAGCAAACGAGTGACATGTCGATTGAAGCATAAAATAGATAAAAAGGTATATCGATGTTTTATGGTTTTATTCATTGTTATCAGAGTATTTAGTCTTGTCCATGTTTTGCGCATGCCAAGAAATATACTTCCACTATCATATTTCTGTACATATAAATAACATCTTAGATTGCTTATTGAAGAGATTGAATGATAATTTAGCCTTGATAGACCCGAGCAAGGAACAGTTAAACATATTTAGAAATCTACTAGTTAAAAGAAGAATGGACAAACTAGCTGGAAGTATGAATGAACTATTATAAAGTAGCTGTATGACTTCTGTTCCATAGTGGTGCAACTGCCACCCATGTGTATGCTATAATTTAAATTCCTTAGAAAAGTATTGACCCTTGTCCCCGACGCCAGTAACCCACGAATTCCAGACTCCGATGCAATAAATATCTCTAACATAATCTTCAGTCTCATCTGTTATGTCAATATATATATATAGCAATAATTATTTTGTCTTTTCCAGGTGAAAGAACACAACAGAAAGAAACGAAGAGAATTGAAAAAAAACAGCAACGATAAGCGAGCGAAAAGAAAAGATCCGGGAGTTCCAAATATTGCTCCTTTCAAAGAGGAGGTTTTGAGAGAAGCAGCAAGAAGAAGACTGAAGGTGAATTTTTATTTATAAAATATGCTCAGTCCCAGGACATCTTCTTTGAAAAAGTAACACTACAATGACCTGCAACAGGATATGCTTAGTCACCACGAAAATTTGGTTTCAAATCTATATCGGAGTTGATCAGTGATTATTTTTTAGTTGGAGGAAGAAAAAGAACGTCAGAAAGAAGCACGAAAAAAAATGATCAAACAAAGACGAGAACTAAAATTGTCTGGGAATTTGCAAAGTTTTCAGAAAGATGTGATGAAACGTCAACGAGAATTTGAGAGAAAGGTTCGTTTGATCACGAACCATTAACAATTTAGATCAGACCAAAACGCCAGATTTGAATTTGAATTTCCTTTTCAGGTTGCAACATTGCAAAAGATGGAGGCAGCTGATCCAGTTGGGTTGAACGAGAATTCGAGAAGAGCTTATTATAAAGAATTCAAAAAAGTGAATTTCAAATAATCATTTCTTCAATCAAGTACTATTTTAACTCAATTATTGTCACTTACAGGTAGTAGAGAGCTCGGATGTTGTTCTGGAAGTGTTGGACGCTCGTGATCCGCTTGGATGCAGATGCACTGAAGTGGAACAAACAATTATGTCATCAGGTTCTAATAAGAGAGTCGTACTTGTGTTGAACAAAATTGGTAGGAGTGGCAAAGAAAGTGCTTTACTGTCATTGACACGTCTGGGGGTTTGAGGATTTCAATTGTTGTATTTCAGATTTGGTGCCAAAGGAAAATGTGGAAGCATGGCTGAAGTATCTTCGAAATGACTTTCCAACTGTTGCGTTCAAGGCAAGCACCCAATCTCAAAAAAATAATTTGGTAAGTTTTAAATTTCCCTTTCTATGGATATTAACAAGGAATGGAGGTAAATGCATTTACAATACCTGTATTTTATTAGGTTATTGAAACTTGATCCTTACTCAAATTACACATTTATTTATTTTTTATTTCTCTTTTTTCTACTATATTCAGAATATTAATTAATTCAGAATTAATATTAATAATACTGATGCATATATAATGTTTTAATGAGTTTTGTAATGCGCTAGGGTAATTAATAGTGATGATACAAAACCTAACAAACCTACGATCTAATCCATATAACTACTTCAATCAGAGTCAAAATCGCGCTCCGATTCGTGAAATGAACAGAGAACTTTTATTGAAGTCGAGTAAATGTCTCGGAGCTGACAATCTTCTGAAACTTCTAGGAAATTATTGCAGAAATGTCGACATCAAGACGAGCATCACTGTTGGTGTGGTTGGTAAGAAATTTTGACTTTACTTCGACTGCACCGATAGTAGCACTGCAACCGGTTAAGCCATTATTGCAGTGATTCCCAAACTACTAACAACAAAGTATTGCGTTTGCTCGTTATTCACCTGATATTTGCCTGAATTTGATCAGGACTACCTGAGCTGCCTTCTTGAAATGTCATAAATTTTTCAGGTTTTCCGAACGTTGGCAAAAGCAGTTTAATCAACAGCTTAAAGAGATCGAAAGCTTGCGGTGTTGGAGCGACACCCGGTGTCACAAAGTGAGTGTTGTCTTTAGTCTCGGGAGCGCATTAAGTCCACAAATTAGAAAATTGATGTCCTGTAGTTCCCGAGGCATCCTATCAGTATCTTCCAATCATTCTGGTGATAATGTCATTGCTGAATGTTTCTCTGTTCGGCTTTAGATCAGTTCAACCAGTGACCATCGACAAAAACATCAAAATTCTTGATTGTCCTGGAATTGTCATGGCAACAGGAAATAACAAGTCCGCTGTGATTCTAAGGAACTGCGTCAAGGTGAGAATAAACTTTGTTATCAACACAGCGCTTTTTCAGGCTTGTGTTTGATGGCTAGTAGTTACGGGTAAGCGCAATTTAATATCACACCGACTTGAGTTTTGACTCAAAGTCAGGGTGCGTAATATAAATGGGTATCTGGTTATCTTTTAGCTATTTGGATGCTTACTTTGTGTTTTCGATAATTATGATTTATGGGCATGGATTGTTTGTATCTCTGAAAGTTTTAAAGTGACTTGTCTGGATTGTTCTAATTTTCGGGAAAGCAATGCAATTCGAGTCTAAACTGTATTTCAACAATCCACTTTCAGGTTGAAACTATTGAAGATCCGGTAACTCCTGTAAATGCAGTTTTGAAACGATGCAGCAAAGAACAGGTAGATTGTGTAGATTCTGTAAATTTCCTTGAATGCAGCCATATCTAATTTATTAATATTATTAGATCATGATGCATTACAACATCTCGAATTATGACGACACAAATGAATTTTTGTCCCTGTTGGCCCGACGACAAGGCCGTTTGAAGAAAGGAGGAATACCGGATATTCGCAAAGCAGCGAGAAGTGTTTTGAACGATTGGAACAGGTGAAGTTCTATTGTTAGTTCTTTATTTTTTAAAACCAGTAGAAAAAGTCTTTCAAGAACTTAACGTAAGCTCCCAGTAAGTAATTTTATTCTGCCGTTAGGGATTGTTTGAGGTGTGTCTGGGTTTTGGGGCATCTGTTTGATTAAAATAAGTCACTACACCTAATTAAATTCAAATCGTTCCAACTGTTTGGCTTCGTATAGCGTAAAAGTGATTATATTTCTTGCCTAACTGCAGATAAACATTTTCTACTACTAAAATAACCAGTGCTTATTGCTTTATAGTCAACTATATAACTCTGTGCTATATAAAAACTATTTCATACATTGCAGTGGACGTATCAGTTATTACACTCATCCACCAGAGGTTAAAACCACTCATGTTTCCGCTGAGATTGTGAATAAAATGGCCATTGAATTTGACTGGGTAAGTACTGGAGAAATGATTTCCTGTTTCAGGATGACAATGAGGGATTGTTTTTCAGGCTTCTCTAGAGAGCGACAATCTCGAAACACTGGATGCAGTTCGTGGAGCTCCGTCAATATCAGGAGGAGTTGTTTTTGAATCAATGGGTAAAATAAATAAATGATAATAAATAATTTAATTAGCCGTGTGTCTATGATGCCCCGGGGCCCAGACATGCCCTGAGACTGCTCTAACACCAGGGCACTCACCCCTAGCAGCTGAAATAACACAAGGCTCAAAATAGACAAATATTCAGCAGCTTTGAATGTCTCAATATCATACTATTATACTGTCACTAATATGCAAGCACCTTATTTTGATTATTATTGACATTGAATATGAGAATATATAAAGACCAGGTGAGACTGGTAATTGCTCTAGCTGTGTTATTAAAGCCCTTATTAATTGTGATAATGGCCCCAGAGTGCAATTCATATTCATATCATGAATCACAGCAAGAACACTGAAGCTATTGAGTATCCATAATAGGCAATTCTTCATTAAAAGAATTTTCATTTCAAACTTCACGGACTATCGGTTCTTAGAAATAGTATAAATATATAGAGATTTGAAAATTTATTGTAATTTCAGGACCAGCAGAGATGGAGACAGAAGAAGACCAGATGAAAGCTGAATGTGATGATCCTGTTGACGATTCAATGGATGAAGAAGTCATTGAAGAGAAAGAAGATGAATTAAAGGTAGTAATCCGGTATATCATCAAATGATGATCATTACTCTGTCGAGATTGGACAAACTTTGATATCCCATAATGCCATTCAAGGTGCAAGGATGTTGTATTGTGGTATTATCAATCACATCTCATAATTTAATGGGTTTATCACATCACAACGATAGCTTTTTCCACATTATTATATCACAGGCCAATATTGCCCTAATTAATACGAATGTTATATTTTTCACTGAATCTCTTATTATTTTGAATTTATGAGTTAATTTATGGATTGTTTTCTAGATGGGAAGAATAATGATCGAAACAAGGTCAAGAACCAAACGTCAGAATCAAGAAGTCAATGACAACGCTCTGGAGAAAAAATCAGCGATACGATTCGTTCCGACGAAACAAACGGTTGAGATTGCTGGAAGTAACGTCCAAGCTAACAAAAATTTAAAAGAAATGATGAAAAAGAATAAAAAGAAAAAGAAGAGAGCAGGTACGTTGGCTTTTCGGTAATTTTCAATTTGTCATAGCCTAATCTTTCAAGGACATTTTTTGCCTTCAAAATTAACCAGAACTTCAAATCCAACCAAAGAAATATTAAATAAACAGAAATATATTTAATAAGTGCTTCTTCTGAAAAGTTTAAAAATATTCAAAAAATTACTCCTGCCTTGTGATTCGGATATATCTTTGGTTTAATAATAATAAATCTTTTTTTCTAGACGCTTTATCTGAAGAACTTGGTGAAAATCTTTTGTCCGCGATGGATTTTTCAGCGCAGTCTGATGACGTTGCCAGTGGCGAACACGAAGATTACGATTTTGACACTGATTTCAAAATGAATTAATTTTATTTTGCTTTGACAGTAAATAAGTTTGTAATACTTGAATCTTTTGTTTCTACCGGAAGAATTTACATTAGTGAGCGTTAATAATAGTTGGTATACTATGATAGTGACTCCTTGTATAGTTTGCGTTTGTTTTGTTGTGGTAATAGCAACCACATCTCATATTTACCATATTACTGATAAAAAAGCAGTAGTTAAGTCAGAGTTGCTGGTGTGAATGCATCAGTAAGCGCCATAGGTATCGCGTTTTTTCTCTAGCTGGCCACAAATATGGAATTCAACCACATCCATGTAGGTGCGGAGAGGTCAACCATTCGGTCAGGGACCACAAGTAACTCTGAATAATCGAGATCGCTGGATTTATATATCTGAACCACATCCATGTAGGTGCGGAGAGGTCAACCATTCGGTCAGGGACCACAAGTAACTCTGAATAATCGAGATCGCTGGATTTATATATCTGA
>QRAM01000239.1:36935-59359 GCA_013436055.1 Halocynthia roretzi | reverse complement strand
TGGACTAGAGGCTGACAAGAGACTATGTCACCAAAGTTATCTGCAGATTTTCCCGCCTAATTAGCATGGAACCGCTGCGGTCACGAAACCATAGCACGACGGAACTAGATCAGCGGTTCTTCCTTTTTGTGATATTTGCTTGGGCAAGCGCCCGCCTGGGCCTATGCTACACCGACCTTAGTGAGATTTTGCCGAGTTAAATATATCAGTTTCAATATTTCACAAACAGAACCTCGAGTCTCCCCTATCACATATCTGTAATTTACTTTGCGCTTGGTTAGCAGGTTATTTTTACTATGCTGAATCATCTCTGGACCAAGTATAAATATTGATAAGCCAACGGCAGTAATTTTATATCTTGCCAAAGATGGGGATATTTATGTAAATATAAACACCTAGTGCCTCCCTGAACTGTCCACACACTTCAGAGTTCGCAGGTTCTGAGACTTTTATCCTATTTCTTTGCATTCTCCAGGTCGGACTTTGCATGAATCTTCGAACTTTACCATGTTTCGCCGACGTCGACATCAATTCGTTTTTCCCTCGTTGTTACAGACTCAGCCAAGAAGAAGATAAACTTGATTTTATTGGTTCGAATCCTTTTTCGTTTATTTCATAATTAATATATACATTGATTATTATATAAAGTGATATTCTTCTTCTTTAGATGATTTTCGGATGACCGCGGCAACCTCAATTCTTCGTGTCGCCGTTGATCGTCATACGAACGGTGATTTAGATGAAGAACAAATGAAAAATGGACAAAAAGCTCTAGCTGGTGAATTAATTCATGAAATTTTCTCAGTAACGAAATTCTGATTCATGAGGGATGCTCTCTCGTAGTCATAGTCACATTTTCATAGTCATTCTTTTCTAGAGGTGCCCATGCGATACCAATATTTTATTATTCCCAGAGACTCACTTTTCCTTTTCTATCTTCAGGAGGCTCTCACACAATACCATCGAGCATCCTTCAGCTTGCAGTACAAATCTGCGAACTTTATGCCAAAGAACGAGATCACGAAGACATTGATAGCGACGAATCGATTTTCAAAATTTCAGACGAGAAATGGGAACAACTACTCATGCATTATTATAAATTGGTTCAGTAAGTTATTTATATACGCAGTATGATGTACAGAGATAATTATATGTATATATAAGTAAGTATGATGTACACCAGTGGTTCTCAAACTGGGTTCCGAGGTCCAAAAGGGGTCCGCGAAGTCGTTTTAGAGGGACCACAAAGTACATTGAATTGTTCTAAATGATTGTGATGAACAGAAAAATTCATTTTTGAGTTACCTTCCTAGTTTACTATAATAATATAACATTAAAAATGAGTTTACATGTTTTCGAACTGGAGCATTCTTGAACCACCATAGAATTTAAGTATTTGACTGGCAGTCCAGCGTCATAATAATTCAATATATTTTTTATGGGAACGCGAATCGTTAAAAAAAATTTTGAGGGGCCGCTATGCAATTTTTTTTCTAAAAAGTTTGTGAGCTACTGATGTACACAGATGATTAATATATTTATATAATCAAGTATGTTAGGACAGACACATGTTCGGATAATTAAGGTTCGAATTTTCAACCTTTGTTCAGGATTAGACGTCCACTGTTTATTATACTTTATTTAAAGTCTCACCAGGGCAAACCCTAACCTGTGCTTTTCTATTCCAAAATTAGGATTTATAGCAAGTATATTTGCCTCTGAAAGTTTGCAAATTGAACTTAGTAATTTGAAGGCAACTTTTGTAGTGAATATTTTATATTGTTAGAAATTTCAATTCCTTTTTGCAGTGAAGGAGCGAATTTTGCGAACAATAATTCGTATTTTAAGCAATGTGAACAAGCTTTGAACAAAATGAAAGATTTGAATCTTCAGTATCAAACAGACGGAATAATGAATACATGGATTGTGAAACCTGGAGCAAAATCAAGAGGAAGAGGTGAGTAGGATGAACGGAGGAAGAGTAGTTCTATTTGGCAATGAGGAAAAGTTTATAAAGCTCTGACTTAAGCCAAAAATCGGCTCATGTTGAAGCTATTGGAACCAATTAATGACATAGTTCGAAATAATATCGTATTTATTTTCTCGCGGCAGGAATCATTGTGATGAACAAACTTGATGAAATATTAAAGTTAGTTCAATGTGATCCAAATCTCATGAAAGATGGACGTTGGGTGATTCAGAAATACATTGAACGACCTCTCCTCATGTACGGTACGAAATATGACATTCGACAATGGTTCCTTGTCACTGATTGGAACCCAATGACGATATGGATGTATAAAGAATGCTACCTCCGATTCTCATCACGACCTTTCACCCTCAAAAATCTTGAACCGTAAGTCAATGGTTCCATGCAATGTTGATTATGCAAAATGATATTCTCATTTCAAACTCCGCATTTATGCAATGTTGAGATTAGGTCAACCGTATCAAATTGAATTTTGTGCAATTTAGGGTGAAAATATTAAATAAGGGGTCTAAGTTCATTGTGGGGTAAAATAGGGTGGACGTGGAGACTGGGGGAGAAAATGATGTATTTTATATATTCAGCTCTCCGGATTTCTCAAATATTTCTTATTCAATTTCAGCTGCATCCATCTGTGCAATTATTCTGTGCAAAAAAATTACGAACTCGATGCAAAACGTCACCCTCTACTGCCAGAAGACAATATGTGGTCAACTGATGACTTCAAAAAATATTTGAAGTAAGTTTAAACTACCTGGATTATCGGGGAAAGTGTTGTCAAATTGGAGACCAGGTATTATTGAGAGTTATATTGTATAGTCTTTGGGTTCCACATTTAAACTACACTCTCGATACTGAAGTACTTAGTATGTAGATAATCCAGCTAATACCATCGTGGGCGCCAATTTTTTCTGTCACTAGATAGCGCAAGAGTCTTACAACTTTTTTTTCTACATTTCCAGATCGCGTGGATGTGAGTCGCTATGGGATAATCTCATTTTTCCAGGAATGCAGAAAGCTATCATCCACATGTGCAAAACAGCTCAAGATGTTGTTGAATTCAGGTTGGTTGATATTGTAAATCAATTCTAGATCAAATAAATATTTCCTACTGCTTATTGTCAGTATGAGGAGGGATCTAAACAGCGCTATGTGACAAAATTTATTGGTTGTTACACATGTACAAGGAATTGCAAGATATGAACTTTGATTCATTCCCACGATATAGAATTAAACACTACATATTTATTATAAGACTGAATTGTCTTTCAGGAAAAGTTCATTTGAATTATACGGAGCCGACTTCATGATTGATGAAAGTTTTAATCCTTGGTTGATTGAAATAAATTCAAGTCCAACGATGGCTCGATCAACAAATGTCACAAGTCGAATGTGCGCATCAGTGCAAGAGGATGTTTTGAAAGGTTCGTCTGGGTTTCAATGAATTTTGTACTTTTCGGGATTGTTTAACACCAGAAAATTCATTTGGTGTATATGAATCAAATAATGCAAAAACTGTAGCTCATGAGCCTATCCTAAATCATCTCTGTGTTTCGTGAACTAATTTCTTTTTATCTCACAGTTGTTCTTGATCGGCGAAAGGACAAAAATTGCAATCTCGGTTTATTTGAAATGATTTACAAACAACCGACGATCGACGTTCCTCTCTATGTTGGCAAATCACTCCAGGTGAGCTGTCAATCACTTCTTCCAAGAATCAACAAGTTAAGTTCAAAGTTAAGAGTATGCAGTTTGAATATGAATTGAGATTTCCAGTATGGATTCTTCATAATCTGTTCTAGCAGTAGAGAAATGCAGCAATAGTATTAGACAGCATATTTAATAAGCTTACTTAGGAACAGGATTCAGTGTAGCGACTTATGTTATGTTATTGAATATTTGTCATTGTGTGGTTGTACAGTAGTAGTATAAGGTTTGGGATAAATATTACTTTACACTGTGTTGTGTAAACACTGCAAATAGACGATCATACAAGCAAGTTTGAGATTCTGGAATGATATATATTGATATAAATATGCTTGAAGAAGAAGAAGAAAAGGAGTTCATAAGTCATATCATAAGGGCTGAAAATATGCTCTGCTAGTTTCAGATAAAGGATAACTATGCACTGACAATAATTCCTACAAACAATGAATATTTTCATCCATTGTTACTGCAGGTTGAAGGAGTCCCTATTAAAAAACCCGGAGCTCAACATACCATTGTCCGGCGTTCATGGGGCGGCAACAACCCGACCACTCAGCCAGTAACTGTCCAACGAGTATTGAATACGTCGCACAGTTCGAACACGTCCCACAATCCCAACAAACTTATTCGTACGTTATCGAATCATCAGTCGAGCGTGACTTGTCAAACCCGGAACCAAGCCAGAATTGTCGTTAAAACAAACGTGAGCGTACGAGAGAAACCAAAACTTCTTCCAGATCGCGCTTCGTCTCCTGTGAAACTGAAAATGCAATCAACCATGAAACGACTTACTTCAGAGCCGATGCATTCGAAACCGAACGCTCTCAACTTACCACGATTCTCTTCGAATTCGAATCTTCATTCCGGAAATTCGATGAACGTCGCGATCAATAAATCTTGCTCCCACAACAGCATTTCAAAATCAAACAATCCACGAACTATCCCATCCGGTTCCGTGCATTACGTCAGCACCACCCAAGCTAAAGCCGCATCATCCATGGGTATCCTAAACAACACGAATTATGGGGGCCTCATCGCTGCAGCAAACAGAGGTTCGTTACCCATGCGAGGACAGCCCCACCCTCCGCATCAAGTCCTGATCCCCAAGACCTTCCCGCCCTCCTTCATCCCGGGAGGGGACCTTGTCGCCAATGGTAACCAAATGAGTCACCCAGCCCCGCCCTCCGGAGTCATGGCAGTCACGCCGCAAACCATCGGATTGTCTCTTCCACTCCATAGGTTCTTCAACGGCTCGCCTGGCATCGAACTGCCGCACCAGGGGGTCATGAAGCAACGGCATCTGGAAATATACAATTACCCGGGTCAAGATTTCCGGTTCAATGGTCGTCAAAGAATGTCAGGTATCTATGACTTGCTAAAACAAAGTGAATCTGTTTTGAGTGGAGTGAAGAGTAGTGAACACTCGAAACTCGAGTCTATTCGGAGTGTTTCGAGTGACAACTGTGATAATTGTATTGATGACAGTGAGTGTATTGTCCCTGAAGTTGTAACGGAAAATAAGTTGGTGAATGCCGGCACTCTTCTTATTGATATTCCGTCCGACCTTCATAAAAATACAGTGAAAGGTTTCCATGGTACCCAGGCCCTGAACCCCCATATGATGGGTAAAAAATCACCCAAACGAGTCCCTAAAGCGGAGGTATTTTCATCGGACGATGTAATGCCCACTGTAAAGTTCAATCAGTTCATGAAACAGCATAAATCTGTCCCGGGGAGTAAAAATGCCTCGAAGAAATGGCAGAAAAAATTCAGGTTTATTTCGAGCTCTGCCAAAATCTCTGGAGCGCGAAAAGAATTGAAAAATATTCCAGTTTTAAAATTATTTTCCCTCAAACATCGCAACGAAAAAAATGCGAACGTTCCGCATCAAAGTTTTCTGACCATAAATTGTCCTTCTGTGAGAAGTATCTCTTCCAGTGAAGTTGTTTAAATTCCTGTGCTAAAGAGAATGTCTTTTAACATGGGACAAACAGTGTAAAGAAATCTGGATGACTCGTTCCAATGAAAGACCTATAATTTGTGTTGTAACAAGAGTGTGTGCCGCAGGGCGGTCCTTGCAATTTAATTATTTTTTCTAATATTCCTGGGATCCTTACAGTCAGTATTACCTTTCCTGCGATTCAATTTTTTTTCACTAATATTCCCAGTGACTTTTGTCAGTATTACCTTTCTGGCAAGTGTGCTTCCATTAAATCTTGCATTTAAAATTTATTTTTGAAAATATTCTTAAGGCCTTATACTCCTTATTACCTTCCCTGCAAGGGTGCTTTCATTACCTCTTGCAATTATCTCTTTAATGAAATTGAAGTTTTGCTCTCGTGTTGCCTTTTGTGGTTGAATTTTATGTGCTTGCAATGTGTTTACTGCTTTTTACTTATGTGAAGTGACTTTCAGTGGAGCGTGAATGCTTGTTTTAATTTTTGTGACCACTGTTTTCAGCTCTTCTTTACCCTTTTACACATTTTATTTTTATACGAGTGATTTTACTTCATGTAGTATAAAAAATATTGCCTCAATGCTCTTTAGCAGTCCTGCACAACATAAAACTACCTACAATGTGCCCCTGTAAAGTGTTATTGTAAACCTCAGAGGAATTTTTAATATGTCTGATGTATGATAATGGAAGACACAATGAAATTATTTCCTAAACATGAGATTTAACATTGGGAAAATGTTACTGTTCTAAACTTGGCTGACTAGAGAAATGCTAAAGAGAATGAAGGGAGAAGTCTCATGACATGGTGAGAAGAAGAAAGTGAAGAAAACTTGATAAATCGTTTATATAATAGACTTGCATGGAAGTATATATCATTGTATTGCATGTCTCCCATCACCATTCGCCAGTATATCATGTATTAACTTCATTAGTTGCCTACAAAATCCTACTCCCTATATCCCCATTGAGGCTATTGCTGTTTCATTTTGTGCAGAATTGTTTTTGTTTGTTTTCATTTTGTGTTTGTTTTTCCTGATTTCTTGTTTATTTGACTTGATATATTTTGGTGCAGATATAAAGTATTTTTCGGGGTTCGGACTGGGGTTAACGTTGTAATTTCAATTCGAATGAACTTTGAATTATTCAAAAAATGGATGTAATTAGTACTTTAGACCGGGGTGGGAGAATTGACAATTATAACATTGGCAAAGCGGAGATTCAATCAAATTCAGGCAAGTTGAAATTAATCTCAATCCGAATCCTTTAAAATTAAGTGGTTGCCTACTATAGTATTCTTCCAATTCTGTTTACTCATTTTTACCTCCGTTATTCATTGACTTTTACTTTTATTATGTTTTCCTCCCACCCTTTCTACCCTTCCTATTGTTCCAGGCAGACTCTATTAGAAAAATATCTTGCCTCGTTTGCGAAGATTTCTCGGACGGAGATGACGACTCCCTCCCATCCAATTACCGAGTGAACGCGAGCGGGGATCCACCTCCGTCCTCGACTCGGAATTCGGCCAGAAACCGACGAGTCGTGACATGCAGGTGCTCGAGGGGACCTCCTGTGACCGACGATTTTCTGACGAATAGCGTAAGATGTATCGGCGACCCGCCTCCGGTTGCCATGAGAACACCGATTATTTAATAGGAAATTATTTTATAGTATTATTTTTCAAATAATTTTTTGCCTAACTTGTGCTTTTTACTCCCACTGTTGCTTAGAATTAATCTCTAATTAGAAAAAGTAGATGAAATAAAAAGCTTTATTTTTTCAGACCCGTTTCACTTGTTACGCCTGAAACAAATTATCTAGTCTATGGTATCGTTTTGAGCCCTGTAGTCACGCTCTGCTAATGATAGTTGAGGACCGTTGTTGTAAGTGGAAAAGATTGGTAAATATACACATGGGTGTGTGCTGGGGTTTGCCATTGTACGAGGAATCGTGATATTATTCGCTACAGCGATATATCTCGGTGTCATATCGAAACAATATTCGCTATAGCGATTTGGTCCGTTGGACCTATTGAACCCGTGACTCTCGTTTGTTATCATATTTCGTTCGCAACTTGCGCGGGAAGTTTTGGAATCTTCCAATATAAGATATTAATTCGTGATCGTTTTTCCAGATTTTTGAAGTTTTAGGGCAATATATATCAATTAGTTACGCAGTAGAATTTATCGGCTTCTGTGAAATCGAAGAAAGACGCGGAAACTTGTATCTGAGGTGAGCTAATATATTTTTGATATTTTTGTATACTATTATTATACGAGAGAGTTTAGATCAGTTCATTGTAGTCAGATAATGTTGTTTCCATTAATTAAGAGATCAGCAGCAGCAGCATGGTCAAGACTAACTAACACCATTAATACCATTGACTGTTCATATTTCATCTGGAAGATGTGACGTAGTATAGTAATCTCTGTACAATGTGAATCCTAACCTAACTCTAACTTAATATGTATTTCAATTCTGAAAATTCCAAGTAATGTAATTAGAAGACTGAGAGCAGGAGGAAGAGGAAGGAAAAGGAAGAGTAAGTTCAGTCTGGGAGGAAAGAAAGAGTTCTTACATTTAAGTTATGTTACTTATATTTTTGAGTTGATATTATGGTTACTAGCAGCTAAACCAAGAGCTGACCAGGTAAGCATTTAAAAGACGTAAGCATCCAGTCAAAAATACAATTGTTAGGTAATTTTTCCTGGGCTCCGAGGCATCTAATTTGAGAAAAATAATTTCTCGTCAAATTTGTTCATATCAGTCCAACGGATTGGTTTTGTATATAGTAATGCGAACATATTATTCACTTATTTCAATAGAATTTAAAAAAAAAAAAAAAAGGGGAAAATGTGCAGTGGGCTGAGAAAGGATAATTGTATTACAACAAGCGTACTAGTTATCTTAGCCAGTGAATTGAATAAAATAATAGTAGTACATGTTAGTACGTTCTACCACTAGAAATGGCCACCATGTTTGTATGATTAAGCAAGTTCTAGCTATCTCTTGTATGTCCACGTTCACTTGTACAACTTACGTAAGGAGAACGTTTTGATCGTTTTTGTTTTCCAATAACCAAGCAACATTGCGCTATTTATAGCCATCTATCGTATGTGGGTAAGGTAGGTACCCTCTTCACACCAACAGACGATAATAAATTTTTATATTGTAGTTTCGATGCCGAGCATCCTTGTCCTTCTGCGAAAATTTTTCTCTCGCGCTCTGTCATTCAAAATTTCTTTTGCATGGGTAGAAGGAAACCAACCCCGCCTACCGTCAATCAAACGTTCCCCGTAGTACCATCCATCGGGTGTCGCTACCAATACGGCTAATACGTCGAGTACTTGCAATGAGATGATGTCGGATTCAACCGCTCTAAATGGTCGAACCACTCGAACCTTGAATTAATATTGAATATCAGTTAAATTGTTATTTTTTTAACCCTTCTCCAAATAGAATACACGACTTTGTGTCAAAACTCAAGTTAGTGTGATCGAAGGCACTTATTAAATCACGCTGTCATTAATACTGTATTGTGTCATGTGGAATGGGTCAAGTCCAACATTTATGGGTAAATGATTTCGGGTTGGTGGCAATTCAGATTGACGACCAACCATTATATATTTCCAATAATAATAATTCCAATAATGTTCAACCTATCCTTGCTTGAATTCGACAAGCAGCTACTCCAAGTAGTCCATTATAATGAGGGTTGACATTACACAAGCTGATATTTAAAAGCAGTAACTGAATTTGAACAAAGTTGTTTTGAGTTACCTGGACACAGTTCTTATCTGCTTTTGGTTCTTTTTTTGTTATAATTTTGAGACATGAAACCCATCGTGCACAAACACTTGGACTTTCTGCTTGAAGTCGTAGAACAACTCTGCGACCATCCTGGTAAAGTTGTTAAAAAATTAGTACTCGATTATAAACCCTACCCTAGCGTAAGTCTAGAATAGAATAGAATTTTTTTCCGCCTCTAAAAGCAGGTCGTGGGTGCTCCCGAGCATCTTTTTTTTAAAGACCCTCACTCAATTTTCGTTTGGTTTTATATAGTGTAAAAACAAAAAAAGCAGCACACATTCACTACATATTTACATACATATAAATTGTACACAGAATTTGTAAAACTAAGAATTCCCAAACACTACTCCTGCCCTGATCAAAGCTAGGGATTCTAGCATTTAAGATATAATAGATCACCTGGTTTCTTTCTAGTATTAATTGGAATGTGTTGACCTCTTCGTCAAGTTCGATCATTTTCAAACGATGTTTGTAACAAAAATCACTCACAATGAATTTGTCCTCCCTGTAGAAAACATTGTAATGTTACTGGTCTTGTTTTTTTACATTATAAATCACATAAGTGAAAGCTTTTTGCTCACTCAGATCATGTGACTAGAATACTAAAATTTGATTTGCTGAAAAGTTGATAAAAAACAATATTGGCCATTGAACTGGGTGTGCAGTACACCTCTGTAGCATAATAGGTTTGAATTAAATGTCGAGCGACATTCCTTGTTCATATTAATAAGGTAGTGCGACATTCTATCGCTTTTATTGTACTAATGTGCGCGTTTCGTCAAAACAAACGAAACAGTTGAGCACTTGGGGTAATTACAGTCCCCTAGCAAAGCAGTAGGAAACTCACCCCTTTCTTTTGGCTGTAATTATAACGTCATTGAACAATAACACGTGAACGTCTTGTCTCGATTGTTTCCGAAAACCGAGCACTGTTTCATCATAAATCCTCGTCAGTGGTCCTCTTTTTAGTAAAAATCTTGCAGGCGAAATGAGAGCAAACGACTGCGAAAGGTATTGTTACGTGTGTATTACATAACAAGGGGTGTTATTTTTAGGGGTTCTCTTACCCTTGTCTTGAACTCAAGTTGTCTTTGTAAAGTGATCATATCTTCAGTGCGTTGTAACGATTTTGCTCGTTCGTTGCAGACCTGAAATGTATAGATAAGATAAGATAAAATGAAGCTCAATCACGTAGGAGACATCACAATACAGGCTAACGAATGAATTACGTTCAAAGATTCCGTTCGTAAATCAAGTTTACCCATAAAACCAAATTATACCTTGCAGTTCCTCGTACTACCAGAACCAACATCACAATAGGAATTACTGTATAAGCACTACCATATGATGTTAAGTTATTCAAGTTCAACAATAATTCTATATGCCTCATCCGTCAAGTTAGAGTCAGATGTAATAAATTGTCCCTTAAGTCAAGTTACCTTTACAAGTTTGGTTGTTTCTTTCAGTGCTTGCGATGCAACGCTGTAATATTGATCAGTAACTTCACATTTCTGTCGCATCGTCTGAAATATATATCTGTTATAGTGAGCTTCTAAAACTATCAAAATTCCCCACCACCATACCCAATATCGCATATGTATAATCTACCCTCGGTTGAATTGGACACTAAAGTTTGAGAACCACTGGTATAACTTATCGCAGTATAGTATTATATTATTGCCCAACTCCACTCAAAATCCGGGCATATAAATATAAAACTTACATCAATAAGTAATGGCAATCTCGTTATCCTTTGCATTGGTAGAATGAGAAATGAATGTAAAGGTAAACCAGCGCATTGAGAATTCCTCTCCTCTGTCTTCATAGCTTGAACAAATTGTGGATTTTTCGTAATCAAATTCTGATAAGCTCTCTGTTGATAAACTTCATTCGAACAGTACGTCACGTATGGGTCGAAATTTCCATTGGTAACGTGACGTAATATTATATCGCATACGTCACCAAGCAGGCAAGAGCTTGTCTTGATTCGCGCCTGTGATAGAAAATAATTGATGTAGTTAATGTTACATAGATATAAGCTTACTCGAATGAATAGTCTCGAGAATTAAGTGATACTGGTCAGTATTTGGTCAATAATGCAAATTACTTTTATAATTCTTTTTATCAGTTGGATCTCTGGGATAGAGTTAAGTGTTATTGTTAAGTCTCTTCGATGTACGGGCAAGGCTGCGGCGTTAGCAACTCACGAAACTCCGAATCTACTATCCCTTACCTCGATTTTCCCGAGAAAATTTTTACTGCTGTTCAAAACATCTGTTAAATTACTGAAAAGATGATGAAACTCCATTGACGTCATGCTTTCGCGGATCGAATGAGACGTCATAAATACGTCACGTAGGACGGTCAAACTTCGTAGATAGGATTGTTCGGATGTGTAAAGTTCGTATATAGCCTTAAACAATGAAAAGAAATTGTAGTCTTATATTGAAAAGAAAATACCGTGGTGTCTCGTACTTCGTACGACCTTAACTTTGTACGTTTCAGACTTCGAATACTAAATTCATGAGAAATTCGATTCGGAGTTCGACCTGTATTCTGGACATTCTGTTATTTTCACCTTAAGTTATATGTATTTACTGTTTAAGTTTAATAAAATGGGTTGAGATTTTGGGCTGGGAACGGATTAATTCACATTCCATTATTTCTAATGGGGATAATTGATTTAGAACTCGAACAATTCCGGGTTTGAACGGCCCCCTAGAAAGGAGGCACCACTGTACAGTGAACATTTGATTATCTGGATCGGCACATTTACGAATACACGTGAATTTCGGATAATGAAGGTTTCAATTACCTCCTGTCTTCTTCTTTCTTTTTGTGTCATTGTCATCAATATTCCGCTTTCTCTGACTCCTGGTAATTTGCTCCACGTCACAATTTCATCATATTCAGTTGATGAAGCGCTGTCACCTGTAAATATTGATTCATTATCCTGTTTTATAAACTGTTTTAGAACTATGTATTGTAGTGTTCAATCCTATATCATGTGAATGAATCAAAGTACTTATAATGTCATTTCCTATACACATGTAACAACGGATAAAATATGTCGCGTAGCGCTGTTTAGATTCCTTCTTACACTGACTATGTAGCAATAAACACTGGTTATCTTAGTAGTATACAATATTAAACTGCAGTTGGGTTTCGGTCATAAATTGGCTTCCTATAACAAACTACTAAATTCAAGATGAAATCTAATCAGTTATACAGATGTGGAGTCAGACTACGTAGGCGCATAACAAGGCAAGAAACTTTAATTACTTATCACGGAGAGCATATACATTCCCTAATATATATGGTTTGCCTCAATAACTGTTCTGGAACGTTTAATTTTTAACCGCCGCCGTCTTAGATTATCAAACGTCATACCAGTTACGTCATCATCTTCGTCATCCATTGTTTCGTCAAGTATAGCTCGTTCTTTTACTTGTTGATAAAGGAGTGCACGTGTTCTCGATTTTGGGTCCTTAGGTTTCTACATTGTGATATCATATATTAGTATCCAATTAGCGTAGTGATAGTGTTGAATATGCACCAATCAACTTACTTTTCTCACGGCTAAGTTTCTTCTAATTTGATCCAGGTCGGACCCGACAGCTTTGTAATAAGAATTGTTGCGAAATTTTCTTGGTGAAGTAATTTGCTTCTCAGATTTGCTGTTGAACAGAAAAAAAATGTATTTAAGAAGCTTAAACTTTTGTTACTATTCTTATATGTTCCTGTAATTCTACTAGAATGTCGAAATCGAAGAGATCAGGCAATTCAATTCGAACTAATCGAAGTTGGAGCTATCTGTATATATATTTTAATTAGGAATTTGCCTTAGTCGCTTGAATCAGTCCGATCTATCCGGAATTCCGAGCAATCTGACTTGTCACTGTAATTTCTAAGCCTAAGCAGTGACGTAGCTAGAGCTGGTGTCGTCCGGTGCGGACCTCGAGTTTGCTGCCCTCCGATAACGTTCATTTGTGTTCGTTAACTGGGTAAGAGCGTCATAAACTAGATAGCTGAATCGATGAACAATCGGCACTACTGTAATTAACACTTAAACCGTTAGTCACCGAAATTCATAACTTCCGTAATTTGCAATATCACCATATTTATACAGTGGTGCCTCCTACTTCGTACTTAATCCGTTCCAGGAAACCGTTCGAACTCGGGATCGTTCGAAGCCGTTCCGTTCCCAGACTCTAAAATTCATACTGGCACCACTGTTTAGATATAGATATGGGGTACAGTAACTTCCGTAATTCGCATTTATATTCCTTCCTTTCGATATAGTATATCACCATATTTATATAAAAGAAAATGGTTACAAACACCTGAGTTAGCTGAGCTGTAGATAACCTTCCAATAAACCTGTATCATGTCATGTGTTTCAGCTGAAAGATAAATATTTCTCCACGAATTGATTTCATTCCTGATTCTGTTTGTGGCAAATATCTTACTTTACTTTATAACCAACCATTAGTTGCAAACGAACTTAGAATTCTGTCTACTGTTGCGTGTTCCATATAGGCTGTTTTCGTGAAATTCTTGTTAAAACTGTTAAATTTCAGCAGTTCAATAACTACCACGTGAACACTGTCTTGCACTTGAACAGATACGCTGTAATTAGTAACTTGATTAAGTTTTCTTACAATTCCAGAGACCTTGCATTCGTCGGTTTTACCGCAACACTTGTGATTTGTGGGTTAATCATTCATATCTAGTGAAAGTTCGTTAGCTCAAAATCGGATTGAATTATAACGCTTTGAATTATAATTTTCTCTTCGACATATCATACTGTACATAGCACGGCCTTAAAAACGGGACAATCCCGTTAAAAATGGGACGTATGGTAACCCTAAAATTCATAACTCAACTCCCAATTTATCTAGTATCTAGGATAAGTACCTTATCGTTTGTATACTCCAGACAATCTACTTCAGTGATAAACATCAATTATATCAGAACAGTTTTAAGCTCACTGCTGAATACTTTTTAGTAGTAATTTGGTTGCTGCTATAGTAAATATGCTTTCTCGCCTCCTATTGTTCTGCTTGTTTACGTCATCGGATATGTATTTATTTTCGTCTGATAACGTCATCCTCCGACTAGAGAAAATAAACATTAGTCAGCGTCATTCGTAATCGCCCTGAGTTAACTACGTAAAAGATTATCTTACATTTGAGCAGTGGGGGAATATATATTCACTGTATTGCTCAACTTAGGACCAAAAGGCAAGAGGAATTACCTGACTACTGTATCCTATTTAGAACTGGACGCTTACACTAAGACAGTGCTTTCCAAACTGTGTGTTGCTGAAATACTAATAGTTATATGACATTACGACTTGAAGTTAGTAGGTAAATCTAGATTCTAGGAAACTATCATGTAGCGCTGATAACATTAGACCTAGACAATGAAAAACACCTTAAAACTATTTTCTAAATTCCTCCCTTGGGCAAATTTCCTCTCAGAAATTCTAAATTCCTCCTTCAGGAAGCCAAGTGGCTCCGCTTGAGACCAACTGGTCTGACTTTCTGTAACGTAACCTGGTTTTCGGAGGGGACCACACTACTAGACTTGTACTATCTACCAGTGTTAGAGCTTTGCTTTTGCTTTGCTTCGTTGTGCGTTGTGTTTTGTATTTAAGTTAACAGTTAACCAAGTAACAGCATCATAAGTTGAATTGATGAACGGTCTTACTGTAATTGAATATGATATTCTGAAGCACCAAATTACCTGACATAAACATTAAAAACGTGAAACCTTTGTGCCTGTAACACTTGCGGATTTTGCTACTGTGATAATTCAGCTATGTAATGATATGCATAGCTAAAAATAAACCGCAACTTCATATTTTAAATTGGAATTTTCTATGGTTTCTCAATCGCTTTCGCGTCCATATCTCGGCTCTAGCATGCTCCACAGCTAAAGTGTCACCCTGTCACCTCTAATTCTCTATTTCTCATCTGGTTTGATATCAAGAATCAGCAAGCAAAATACTATGACACAAAATACCTACCCTATTCCATTGATACAAGAGAACGTGCAGCTACAGCTTACAGAGTGTAATCCAGCACTTGTCAACTACTTAATTTCGCGAGTTCTTGCACCTAGTACCTTCGCTTCTTAGTCACCACAGTCGCGTCTTCCTCAACCGAAACTACCTTCGCTACCCTCCCAATAACCACATTTGCGTCGTTATCAGAAAGCTCGATAAACAGATATGAAGACCTTATATTTTTCACAGTCACCTAAGTATAGCAAATATTTGGACAGCAGCCTCTGGAAATATTTGTTGAATATGAAAAAACACCTCAAATCATTCCAGAAACCTCCGTATATTTTGACAAGAATTTAAATATATTCATTGGGATTAAGCTTTTTAGCTGTGTGATGGATGTATCGTAGTTAGATAAGCAATGCATTGTTTTCATAGCTGTGCGCTGAGTCTGCAAAGTTTTTGTTTTGTTTTATCTTAAATTTTTCAACTCAAGTCTTCGATTTATTACTAATATTTCATTCCAATGCGAACACATAGGAATACTCCATATCTGTATATCTGAAACTCTGTTTCTGTAGGATTGCTTAGAATGGAATAGTGCATGCCAGTAGATACGGTTATATTGTATAGTCTGTCGTTTATCACCTTATAATACACGCCCGTTTACAATGGAGAATGCTTCGTATATCTGAAACTCTGTTTCTGTAGGATTGCTTAGACTGGAATATTGTTCGTTATACTAGATAACATGATGTCTGAACTCTAATTCAAGATCAAACTGGTTTGATAAACTGTATTCGAAAATGATAGTCTGTCAAGGTAGCACGAAGTTATCCGATAAAATCACTCAAAACGCGGGCCAGAAAAATAGCGAGCACGTAACATTTGTTGCTCTCGTTATTATAATAGTCCAGCTATGCCAAGATATGAGTTTCATGGCTTTAAAACTCCAACTTCATATTTAAAATTAGAATTTCCATTGGCTTCACGTTCACAACTTGTCATCACAATTCATACTACCGAGCTGAAGTGCCACTCGATGCGGACCGACTCCTTCGCTGCCCCCTCAGATACGTTGTATAAAACAGACAGAATAAATAACTTACTTTTGCAATGTAATATTCTGAAATACTTCAACGTCAACTTCTCCCGTGACGTCATCTTCAATTTTGTTAAAATTTTCGTCTTGGTGCATTATCTCTGTATATTTAAATTAGCTCTAGATCTTAACAAAAATGTATATTTTGACATAACTGTTATCCAAATGTATTTTGATATATTGTATACACAATAATAACACTGATACCATATAATGGTAGCACTAATACAGCACCCTAACCGTTAATAGTTGATGGTATTAGTAGTATTGGTCCTATTGTGTTGGATGTGATATCACTCATCATCTGTGTTAGTGGTATTTAGTCTTGTCCCTTTCAAGTATCTCTAACTGTAGTAACAGTACTGTTTCGTGGCGGATGTATTATCAGTAGGCAATTACATTAGTGCGTCTGTATAAGCAGTATTAGTCCTATAGCATGGCGGATATAACTATAGTGGTCAAGTGTATTAGTTGTTCGTAGTTTAGTGCAGGTCTTCCCAACGGGTAAAATGCTGCATTTCATGAAAGTTGTTGGATAAACTAAAATATCCTTGTACACATTTTATCAAATACTAAGTACACTAAGATTAAGAAGTAGTTATTATATTAAGAAGTAGCAAGAAGTAGTAGTATAATTATTTGAGACCATCATTCCCCCCCAAAAAATCCTGGCTTAATCAGCGCTTGGGGGTCCACAGCAAGACACGGTTGGGAAGCCCTACCATAGACCATATAACTCTTAGCCCTTAGGAACCCCTAGGTTGGGAAGTCCTCGTTTATAGTGTCTATGATATTAGTATAGTCTATACTGTATTAGTCTTACTGCGTTGCAGATATAATATAGTCAGTTAACGGTACTGGAGGAATATAGTCTTGACTTGTATTGTGAAAAACTCAAATATGCTTCTGCTAGTTTAAACGATATATTCTAAATCCTCTCTTGCATGATAACTGTGAGCTGCGCTAACTCCCATCATTCCTATGTATTTTGTTTTTCGACAAAAGATTCTCTAAATATTACTTGTCTTACTTCGCCTCCAGGAATAATACTGACAATTTCTGACATGTTCCGAGTTTTTAGTTTATTTTTGACGTCAACAATTGTAAATGTTATTGTGAAAGAATTATCGTTGTTGATAAGAACGAGTCAGTTTCTGAGTACTTAGTATCTTGTGTTAACGTGATATCTGCTTGAATAAACGGTCTATGCCCGTTGGCCAAAAGTTACGTTTAAGCGTTACATGCGGTCAGAACCGAGCTACGGTGCACGTACAGTGAGCACTCGATTAACCGAAACATGTTTATCTGGATCCCCGATTATCCGTATTATCATCCAATTCGCCAGTTAGAAGAACTGGTAATAAATTACCTTAACTCAACAAGATTCAAACATTATAATGAAAAACGCTCAATATTAACCTTCCAGGTCACGCTTCCCTTTTCAGAAATAATGGGAACTAATTTATTCCGTTCCCAGTCCCTATTTCACCTGCATATACTCTAAGCAATGTACATATAATTCGACTATGAGGTCGCTTCATATAATGTTCAAAATCTCAGGAGTTCAGACCGAAAAAAAGAATCTTTAATACGATACGAAATTCACTTGGTAACTGTGTCCTGCTACTTTGTTTGTAAATTCTATCTGGAAGTGACAGAGCTAGTGAAGTTAAGCTAACTTTTTTAATATTACGGATATCAAACTAACTTGCTCAGATCTCAATTCTACATATCAGCAAAAGCTTTCAACCTTGCTGTAAGCTTCATAAACTCTTTCCTTTACAACTTACCGAATATCACGGCTGTATTCGACTCTTCAAAACGTTTATCATAAACTCTTAACTCGTTCGTATATTGATTTTTGTTTGTGAAAGTCAATTATTAACTAGACCTCACGCACACACACACACAACAATACAAACAGTAAGGTCTCCTGGAGTATTTTCGCTGTCGGCTAGAACGAATCTAAATCCCGTATCCCGTATATCGGAGGCCGAGGTCAGCTGGGTGATGGGGCTGCAGTGAAACTCTCGTTGTATTATTTCTGGTCCATGATGCTAGATTGGCCGATGTCAATACTTTGTGAGGAAAATTGATAACGTATTCCAGTATAGGAATTAACAAGTAGCGCCAAGTAAATGTTATATTGAACATTGGAACACGGAACATTGTTAATTTCATTCAATGCTTATTATCAAGCGATTCGAATATATTATTGTAATAATAATAATTTAGAATCTTTCATGGGATTCAGAATCAGGAATTGGATTCATCCATCCAGGTTTCGGAATGATCCAAACAGCTCAGACGACGTCGACGATGACATTAGCGGCAACGTAATTTCGCAGCAAACGAAGCGAGGTGATTCAGTCCATCTTACAGCAAGATTGGGGTGAGTCTGCTTTGCAGTTGGATCATTACTCCCAGTTTTCGAGGCAGTTCGACGCGGGAAGTGAAGATTTGGGTGAGTCTGCTTTGCAGTTGGATCATTACTCCCAGTTTTCGAGGCAGTTCGACGCGGGCAATGGCCTAGGAAGGAACTAGAAGAGAAGAGATCGAGATTGGTTTCTCTGCCATTTTCCTGCTTGTTGGCATCGTGAAGTCGTTGGATTTCTATGGTAAGCCGATTTGGAAATAATTGTCTACCTTGGTTACTGAGCGCTACAGTGAATGCCCTTTTCCGCTCGACCTTATTGCGCAATCGGTGGAACACGATCATATCCAGTCGGCCTCTGCCCATATTGGATTCATACCTCGCTCTTTGCGCGCGTTATTCGGTCTTTATTGTCAAACCAGGCATTACTGTACACAACTAGTAGCCGCAGGCATACTTCTTGCTTTGTGTTCCCTTTGTAATTACCAAATCGATTAATATTCAAATTGTGATGTTTACAAAAGACGACACTGAATACTATTCTGCGTCATGAAATAACATCTTTTCCGTGTTGTAACGTCATACAAGCAAATTGTCACGCAGAGGACGTAATTAATTTTAATTGAATGGGAACATTATTTGAATCAAAGTTCCATTGGGTTTAGAACCTTGAATCAGTTGTAGATGAACGGTCACACTGTAAACATTGATATTATGAATGAAAATGAGGACGAAAGCTTTGTTGTTACGCCACAGTAGAAAACTGGGACACGTGAGGCATACATCATTGGCACGTCACAAGCGTAATTTATTTCTGTTGGGTGTCATAGTTGGGACAGTTGTTATCTATATTGGATCGAGGTTGTTGAGTGCGAACAGATCACTCAGAGTACTTGTCCGTTTCAGTGATAAAGAAAAATTAAATCCTGGGGAGAAAGAGGAGGAATACACTTTGCTGATAGAAAGAAAAAACCAGGAGGTGAGTTGAACATTTAGATTATTTTAGCCATGGATGTAGCAGTTTGTGCTGGTGCTATGTATATCCAACTTGAAATAGATATATTGTAGCGTTCAATTCTAGATTATGTGAATGAATTAAAGTACATATCATGTCATTTCCTTGTATTACATGTCTCCCATCACCATAGTATATCATCACCCATTCTCCTTGTATTTCCAACTGCTATTGGTTCCAAGTATTACTAGCATTTTTTCGCCTCATTCGCCCTGATTGAGAACTCCATGCATAAACTGCTGATCAGTTGGCTCTCAGTACTGTGTAATTATTTACATTAAATATTCAGCGATGCCCGGAAGGAATGATTGGGCAAGCTACGATGTCGCTTGTAATTATAATCGGAAGTCGTCGGAAAGGATCGTTACGATGAATTACAGACGATAAAAGTCAATTAATCGTGATTAGTCGTCGTAAATGTCGCTAATTTGTCGAAATATTTTGCAAGGCGTGTTCATTCGTCATCGGCAGCTTCTGGTATTCGTTAGATGTGCGATCGTGTTAGGCTAAACGTTTTGAAGATGATGTGCGACATTAAAAAAACGACTGATGCTCGTTCACTAACTAACGTTATATCTATAGGAAGGTTAGCTTATAAGGAATTCAAGAATATAGAACCTTTGTATACCCTGTCCATCAATGTTCCTGTCATGAAATCGACCCCCAATGTCCCAGCTACACTTTTCCGTAACATTGGGTCATGTGACGTCACTTGCTTCTTCAAGCGTTACGAATTTTCCGTCTGTGAAAAATGACCGCTAAGATCTTATTGGTGGTTGAGGTTTTTTCATTGCGGAGGAACAAATTGAGTGCAGTTTCAATTAGGTTGAGGAAGTTTTTGCTTCAAATGAATGTGAGGGCATCTGGTGAACCATAATCCATAACCAAAATCAAATACTTTCGTTCAGAATGAAAACATCAGGAAATCTCTTGAGCGAAGTCACACACCAGATATTGTTACATCACCAAAACGTCGTTTCCTTCTTTCGCCTCGAAAATCAAGATGGAGAATGAACCCAAGCAAGAAATGCGCGGTCAGTATTTATCATGTTGTTACGCCATTGCCTGATGCTTCATTATAATTATGAAGCAGTGATAGCTACAGCCCACTAGTTGGCGTCCCTGTCGTCTGATCAAGTATGTATATCTATCATGGATGTGAAGCTCAATGGATAATCCTAATTTTAAAGATCTTTTCCGGGTTTTTGAGTAATAAAATAAATGTGTATTCCTTGATACGTGAGCTCCTTGATATGTCAGCCGTATTGCGAAATTGAATATTCAAGGAAATATGATGAATTTCTCCAGCTATTCAATCTCAGCCCCCATCATAAACCCTGATTTCTCAGGGGTGGGTGATCCAATTTACCCACTATTTTCACAGAATGTTTATGAGAAAGGTTTACTGTAAATTTTAACGTGATTGGGCCAGTCGACACGATATCATGGAATTTTTTATTGGGGCCATCCTTTTGAAGGCTAGAGTTTGGGACTGTTGGGGACTTGTATGCATAGTAGCTGAAGATGGTCTCTACTGTTTTAAGACCTGCTACTGGTAGTCACTATCATGAAACTATAATTATCGTACTCTAATTTTCCTAAACCTTTTTTACAGAATTCGAATCCTTTCCTCCTTATTCTCATTTCATCACATGAGAGTATGACTTCATTGCGTGATGTGATCAGGAATACTTGGTGCAAAAATAAAGTTTTCTCGGACAACAGAAACATTCTTTGTATATTTGTCGTCGGTCAAGATGAAAAAACAGAAGTGAGATAGATACTCATTCAGTCAGAAGTATCATCGATGCAATTAACCACAATGAATTTTTCATTTCTAAAAGGATACACCAGGAGATGTCGCTGAAGAGTATATAACCCATCGTGACATCATAAAGCAATCTTTCATCGACAGTTTTCGTAATTCAAGTTGGAAATTGATGGTTGGTTTTCAATGGATTAAAGAATATTGCCCAGGTGCGAGGTATGATGTCATCAATACTTCCTTGATTTACAAATGAGTTTTGTTCCTGAAAGTCGCCTATAAATCGAAGCGCATTGTTAATAGCCGCTCAGGGTGAATAGTAAAAATATTATTACAGGGTAGTTTTATGACAAATAGATGAATTATCACCTTGTTTACCTTTGCTGACGGTACATGTGTTACACAGCAAAAAAATTGTGATTATTTTGGTTATTTATTCATTATTTTACACAAAATAGTTCACACGGTTCATTTTTGATCATATACAATATCGAAACACTTCTCTGGGCTACGGTTGAGACCCATGAGCTACAGTTTCTGTATTATTTGCTGTAGCTTACAATATCATTCTCATCTTAGATATGTCATGAAGACAGAAGATGATGTGATATTAAATAACAATTTCATCATGAACAAACTACTTGTCGAAGCAGAGAGTGAGAATTATTTTGTGAGTAGTATTGTATTATGCAAAGGCAAT
>QRAM01000239.1:22174-35473 GCA_013436055.1 Halocynthia roretzi | reverse complement strand
TTGAACATTTTCTACCACTGTCATTTCATCCTGCAGGTTGGAAAATGTTGGTCTGATCAACCAATAAGAAATCGTCAAAGCAAATATTATGTTTCAGAAGAACAATTTGCTGGAGATCGATATCCGATGTATTGCAGCAAAACTGGTTATATCATGTCAGGTAGTTGTTCATAGTTTTCTGGTCGTGATTAGTATCATTAAAAACGTTCATCTATATCCGCTAGATGGCGCTAGTGTACTATAATGTTTCTTTCTATTTTATTCTAATAAACGGATTCGGAATTGGATTCTGGGGTCACTGCTGGGATGATGGTGACCCACAATGAGGTTATAGCAACCTCTTGGGTCCATTATCATCCCGTCAGTGGCTATAGGAGTAATACCATTTTGTAAGCTTTTATGATTTGCAAAACAATATATCAATTTTGTAATTTTTATTTCAGCTGATGTCACAAAAAGACTTTATAGCAGAACAATTCATGAAAAAGATTTATTACCACTAGATGATGTATTTGTCGGCGTTCAATTGCAGAAGATCAACGTAACTCCAGTGAATATTCCTGGATTCCTTCACGGAAGGTTAGTAATATTATATATAATGTTATTCCGTATGTATGTCCGTCATTTCATGTCAAGCTCCACTTACCGACTGTTTGAGTCTGCTATCCGGGAACTCAGTATAATACCCAGCATTACTCAGCATATGTATATAGTGTTGATCCGAAGAAGTGGGTTCAATTTTTGTGTTCGGCTATGCTATGCAGATCTTGCATCGGTTTCATAATTCCAGTATTAAAATATTCAGTAAACAGTTTTCATCTCAGTAAAAAAGTAATGAAGTAAATAAACTTCAATATTTGTGATGTAATAAACTCTTTATTTATATACAGGTATGATGAAACAAACATTTGTGATAATGTCAGCAACGTTGCAACAATTCACGCTCATGGAATGGATACGCAGCATGTCTGGGATTTGATTCATAAAAAATGTCCGTTATGACACTATGCAGTGGTGGACTAGTGAAGCGTGACTCTTAAGACATGGTCGGGGTAGGTCAATGACTGAAGACGTTGCATGCTTGACTGCACTCACATTTGCATGTTTGTTTGCGAAGCACTATGTTACTGAAGCAATATAGTCATTGAAGACATGCATGACTCATCATAAACAGCATTGAAAAATTCTAGATATTCATATTTGTGTTTATCACAAGCTGTAGCTTGCCGAGCACACAAGAAAGCTTAGAGTGCGTGGAGCCTGGGTCCCTTCGAAGGGTGATATTGGGCTTATCCAAGTAATGATATCTGGGTACTGGTATCTGAATGAGGAACTAAAAATCAGCACTTGAGACTGTTCAAATATTAACTATTATAATTCTATAACTATTATCTTCATAATGATTAACTGAAATGAATCTTACAATCAAGTGCTAGGAGGGCAAATAGGGCCGATGGTATGCCCACTCTGAATCAGAATAAATACAGTTACTTCATTGTTCTACTTCTGATATATTATTCATAATTACAGCTAGTTAATACATTACTGAAAAGTTTAAATGTTCCTTGCTCGGTTTTATTATGGGTAAATTATCATTCAATCTCTTACACCTTCAATAAGTAATCTAAGATGTGATTTATGATATAGACGCTGTCATCACAGCAGATGCCCCTGTGACCGCAGTTTGTATATTTCTGATTCACTTTTCAATTTGCCTGTCCATACAGTCGCAGCTATCTTTTTTTGCCTGTACAAATGGAGGTGTTATATTAATTTGCCTGTACATATAGATGCAGTAATCTTTATTTGCCTGTACAAACAGGCGGTATATTAATTTGCCAGTACATACAGATATACTTCGCATATAGTGGTTTGAATCATTTTCTTCTATTGTAATTGTTCTTAGTAATAGCGTAACTACAGTGGTTGATTCATACTTAATGATTGTTTGTTAACGATTCGCACGAGTTCTGATTATACCATTATACAGATATATCATTGTTGTTACAGAAAGAATCCATTGCAGACAATAGATAGCATAGGTACTAGCTCACATAGAGCTTTTGTATTGATGTCGTTTGGAAATCACAGTGTAGTTTGAAGTTATCATGTGAATAAATTAACAAGTTATAACTCTGCTATACCAAGTTATACTATCTTCATCAGTTGAATATATAAATATTAAAATACAAATGAATATAATTTTAGTAACCACAAGTGGTAGGATTTGATTTACAAAGTACACAAGATTACTATTTATAGTATACTATACTCTTACAGTAAGATTGTGAAAGTGGGCCTCATGTTTAATACTCTAATTAACTTATAGCAGGCTAGGTCATCTATATACAGTTTAATCCGGCTTGATTCTGGGTATGTATCAGCTGGGTATATTCTCCATATTTTACTGCAGCAACCTCAGTGATGTACCATGTAACTCTCATGAATTTGTATATGTTAACCAGCAGCTTAGCATGCAAGTAGTATATAAAACTTGAATCTTTCATACAAGTTGTGGTACAAGACTAACATGATCGTATTAGTACACTAGCGTATGGATGTAGACCTGTTGGTAGTGGCACAGTCTTATTTTCATCTCTGCCACGTATCGATAGCTTTATGCTTAGTATTAGTCGACCCCTAGTTTTTGGAAGCTGTGTGATTAGTTCACAACATATATGCTTCCTTCATGTTTTCCCCTCTCCGTCTCCTGAGCTTATTGTTGACAATATTTCATTTGAATTTCATCTGAATTGTTGTGTTGTGACCAATATACGTCATTAACTGAGTTTCTATTTGATATAATTTGGTTACTCAGGAAATGAGCCAGAAAGGATAATAGTATTGTTATAGGAGCTGCGTGAGTATGACTAGTACTTCCTTAAGTAACAGTTCGTTCACTAGATAACTCGACAGTATAAGCAGTTTTGCTGGTTAGATAAACAGGATACTTCGCAAAATATGTTGTTTTATTTTGTGAATGAAACTTATCACCTTGGTTACCATTGATTATTAGGTTTTGACAGGATTTACTCTTAATTTGTTTTAGCTTGTTGTAGTACTGAAATCCGAACTAAAATTATTGGCTTAATCTTATTCGTGGTGTAAAGTAAAGGGTTTTGTTTTCATTGGAATATATTCTTATGAAGGTTTGTTTGGATTTAAGGTTTTATGAGTGATTTTTTCGTAATTTTTTTCTCTAGTATATTGCTCAGTAATAATTAGTGATTAGTGACAATTAGATACAGTGAAGATTTGGAATGGCATCAAGAAATGTCAATGGTATGTCTAAGTTGAATTAAATACTGTAGTGTTATTTGATCTTTACTGTATGACAAAGTAGAAACAAGAGGATAATACCTCCACCTCTGCTCGAGTATGTACAATAAAGAGAAAAAGAGTTAATGCAACAATATAAACTATCGCATTGAAATTGCTGAGTGGGTATAGTGCCCACTCAGAGCCCATCCTCGTTTTGCATGTCAAATTATAAATGAAATAAAACTGTTGATTAAGTAAATCTTACGTAATGTTTTTGTTCTAACAAAATCATGACTCAAACTACGTTAAATTGAAAATAAATATTTGAGACACAATTAAATAGTCTGAGAAGTAGGATAATATATGGGAGTACGGTTTGCTAGTTTATGCTCATGTTATTTTACAGATAGTACAGAAGAAGAGAATGGTGAAGAAGATAAGCAGGTAATAAAAGAGAGAAAATATTTTTATTGTTGTCTGTGAGAAAAGGTGCCTGTGTCTGTGTTGGACAGCACTACAAGGTTTATGTTGCAATAATTTTAAAATATGATAAAACATCACTACTTTACTTGATTGTTTAGTGAAGTGCTAAAAAGAAATTGAAAAAAAAATAAATAATTCCTTTTTCAACAGTCTCAATCTGTCCGTGACATCCATAGTGAATCTGTCTTCATTGCTAAGAATGTTCATATACACAAAGAAGGTAATTCATTGAATATTGCATTACTGGTTCATTTTTTCATTGAAGGCAGTCTGTAGTGAGCCTATAAGTCCATAACATGCAATGATGACAACATGTTGACTATAGCTACAACTTCCACTGCTCAATAATTATAATGCGACATCAAAGCAACATTTTGATATGTAGCTGGAATTCCTGGGAGTAGGCTAACTCGGGCATCCTTCACCTACTAGCTCAAGGGTCGGCAACAAAGAGACAAATATGAAATTTTTATCTAGTTGAAAAATTGAGGAGCCATATGAAAGAAATATCATTCTATACTTCATTAAATATGCATTCAGTCTAACTGATATTATATAACTTTTGTTTTAAGAGAGAGGTAATAAAAGATAAGGTAATTTTTCATACAAGTTGTGGTACAAGACCAACATGACCGGTATATAATGATTATATTCACATATGAAATAACCGCATATTACTGGTAAGGCAAACTTTATATATTATTGATATCTTCATATGCTCTATGTTAGATGATATGTGATTAATATTCCTAGATCTTTCATGCCTATTTATGCTTGTGAATAAAAGTGTAATTTAAGTAAGTTTTATTATGAATGATTATCAGGGTACTGCAGCATACTTGCACGGTGCCGGCTGCTCGAAAATTCCAGATATTTCAGTTCTGGATAAGATAGATTTTGGTGTATATTTTCAAGTTGACTTGATTGGACATTTTTCTTTTTTCTAGGTCAAGGTCATGAAGGAGCTTTTTCAGTAGAAAACCAAAACTTGAAACCTGGTACTAGATTTATGATACTTTTTACATAATTACCCGGTATTTCTGGGTTGACTATCTCAAATAAGCAGCCCTGCCTTGCCCGCGTAAGCCTTCAAAAGACTTAGTATAAGCTCCCAGTCGAATATAGAATGTAAAGTAATTTTTACCTGACCTGAGGAAATGTCCTGGGGCGTTCCTCAAGCCCAACGGTATCTATTTATCTATGTTTAATAAACAGCTACCAAAAATTTAGATCAAATCGGTCCAGTCGCTTGGTTTTTTACCGACGGTTTTGTACCGGCAAACATTCACTTCTATTTTTATCAATGGTTTTATGTCGTTGTAAAGACCAAACTTTATGTTCAATTTATGATTTCCGTGCTGTAGAATTGCTATGACGCTAGTTTATTTCCTATTCTTTTAAGGTTACGGTTTCTCTAGTATCAGAAAATTTTGACAGAATGTTGATTATGTTATTGGAAAGTTTCTGTGTAAATACCCCCGACCGAGTACGAAGAAGTCAAAATAGAGCCGTTAGTAATAAATTTATATCGAGTACAAGCTTGCCCATGCAGCTATATAGCTTTGTTACCGCAGTCTCTTCCCTGAGAAGGATTATTTTGGTATATTTCGTTATAATGCTTTTTGAATATTCTGCAGGTTGGATCAAACTTTCGGATTCTATTTCCATGGATCCCAGTTATAAAATATCGAGCATCGGTAAAGTTTGTCTTGGCGAGAAAACGAGCGGTGTTTTAGATCCGCAATTGCTTGCTGTAAAAACCCTCGACTATCATGATAAAAGCAAGAAAGAGGCAAAAACTCTATCAGCCCTTTCTTCCCATCCCAATGTCGTATCCATTGTTCATTCAGACATTTATAAACTTGGTCCAATACCATATATCTATATAGCAATGGAACTTTGCCACTCACAGAATCTGCATGACCACGTCATTGAGAACAAAAATAATAAAGTTCCCTTTGATTCACAATTAAGTATTTCCCAGGCAAAACAACTGGTAGATGGTCTCCATTTTATCCATCAAAACAACATAATTCATAGAGACCTCAAACCGCACAATGTTTTATTTTCACGAGACAAAAAAACTATCAAAATTGCCGACTTTGGAATCAGCAAAGAAATGACAAGTGGTTGCACAGAAACATCCGTTACCAATGCACGTGCAGGTACAGATGGATACAGAGCTCCAGAAACTTACAACAGCAACGAGATATCAAAAAAAACTGACAATTTTTCACTTGGCCTTGTCATTTATTTTTTATGGAGCAATGGACATCATGCTTTTGGGAACGAATTTTACCTTTGGAGCTACTACATCAAATCGAACAAAGGTCGTGACCTCAGTCATCTACTTGTGGATGATTTGCAACTCGCAGAAGAGTTAATTGGAGCAATGCTGCAGTTCAAACCAGAAAACCGACCAACCAGCGGCGAGATCTTGCATCATATCAGAAATATAGATGCACCGGCATTGGGTAAATAATGTGACTATTGATATTACAATACAGATATCTCTAGTTCATTAAATAATAGATCTCCCTAACATGCTGTACGTACGATATTTGTTGTTGGTTGGCGCTTAATGAAGCAACGATGAGATGCATTCGGTGCAGCTTAGCTCGCTCCTGTGTTAATATTGCACGATCATGGTGTTATAAGCCGTGTACTTTACTGTTTTGCATTCCCCTACAATATACATATAGCTCAATGAACAAGCATTACGTTCTAACACTGCTGTTACGTTCTAACACTGAGGCAGCAAGGGTGTTGCAATAAGCCATGCTCGCTTTGAATACTTTAATTACCCTGATAAATAGTGACAGTGAAAATTAGAGTTAACTCAGTGAACTTAGTGAAGTAGCAACATTTCCCAGCTAACAAAAGATAGGGCTTGCTGTTTTCCCAAAGGCATATATGTATGTGGTGTGAAATCTTGTGTATGTATTTGTTATCTAAAATAAATTCAAAAATGATACAGTGAATCAAGATCACCCATTGACCCCATGTCTCATTCCATTAGCAGACGAGCCACGCCCAATTCCGCCTCAAGCATCCCCTCGGAATTTGAAGAAGAAGACCCCGATATCTCCACCTCAAGAATCCACTCTGATGTCAGACACAAACCAGACCCCGTCAATCTCGCCTCGAGCATCCTCTCGGAATTCCGTGAAAAAGGCCCCGATATCTCCACTTCGAAAATCCACTCTGATGTCAAAAACAAATCAGACCCCGCCTCGAGCATCCCCTCGGAATTCAGCGAAAAAGGCCCCGATATCTCCACTCCAAGATCCAACTCTGATGTTAGACACAAAGCCCCGGCTTAGTCGGCCTCAATCATACCCTCGGCTTTCAGGTACAAACAGATGGTTTCAACATCACTATATTCATTATCAGGGTCAAGGGTTACACTGGACGCTTTGTGGTAATTTCACGGAATTTAGCTAGTTGCGCTACAATGCAGTAAAAAGGGAAAAATAAAAATTAAGATAATAAGCATATAATTTAAATACAAAAAAGGCCAGGTCACATAAACTCCAGATGAATCCCAAAATAATATGTAATAATGATTTTGAACCTGATTTGGTCGGGTTACTAATAATGTGCGGGTCGGTATCAATAAACTGAATTGAACTAAGGAATCGGTATTTCTAATTTTTGGATAAATATTCATTGGTTACACTGGCATTCATTAACTGGCTACATGCTATACAAATTGGCTACAAATTGATTCTACTCTCTCAATCGTTCTGTTTTCGCTGTAAAGGTCAAAGATCAGCAGTGTTGTACTATAGTACTCTAGTTTATTATTTTGCTTTAAGATGCAGCAAAATGGGAAACGCCCGTCAAGCTTTCTATCGAGACTTTGCTCGATATTGCTGAATCTCGTATCAAGGGTGAGCTGTCATGCGAGAATGAAATAAGCGATATTATATCAACCTGTCGATCGCTCGAGCGGTCACCAAAGGACGTGGTATCGATAGCGGAGAAGTACAGCAAAAAGTCCATGAATGGCGATCAAGAGGAAGTTTCTCTTTCACTCCGTGCATACATCATGTATGTATGCGCAAGCAAAATGTACAAAACTGACTGGAGACCAAGCGATGCTCTCAACGGTATCATTGAATGCAACTCCAAAATAGTGATTGTTGCAGAACAAATGGTCAACAAAAATGAGGCTTCTATCGTCGAAAAATATATCCTCCCGTCTATGCATGCTATGCTCCAAGATTTACAAGAAATTAATGACCCAGAGTATGTTGTTGCGGAGTGTACATCCATGTACTATATCGGCCTTAGCTATGAAAACGTTCTGGATCATCAAAAAGCTTTCGAACAGTTCAGGTATGTGCAGGATTCCGTGCATAATAGAGAATGTTTGTTTAAAACAAAACGGTTGGAGAAATTTGAACAAAATTTGATGTGGTGACTAATGGTGGTATTCTGGCACATAAAGTACAACTTAAAATACATATATTTCTAACTGTCATTCTCTTTCATAGACATGGCATTGAACTGCTGGACCGTGAACTGCGACAGGGCGCTTCCAAATACAAAGTGCATGGGAATCTTCTACACAGCTGCGGCGTCGCTAAATTTTATCTCGGGGACTTGAGTTATGCAAAAGATTGCTTCAGGAAATCCATCATCAGTAAGAAGTTGGCAGAAGATTTTAGCCGTGAGTTGAATAGAAAGGAAAGCTTGAAAAACACTGTGGATAAACTCGAGGAGGCTGAAAGGTGAAGACTTTTAATTTTACCATTTTACTTTAGTTTGAGTACAAGAGTATCGAAACACTTCTCTGGGCTTAGGTTGAGGTTCATGAGCTAGTTTCTTTTATATAAGTTACAGTTTGAGCAGCGAAAAACTAATTTCAAAACTTGATGAATCTAGAATCCTCGGTATACCATTTCGCCAAGCACCAAGTTGTGTATCGGGCAGGATGTCTTAGAGGCACATTGTACATTAGTGCAAGTATAGTTATACATTGTTTTAATATTTCAGGTTGACTAGTTCATCGTCTAAACCGGAGGAACCTCGCCAGTATATAGGTATTATCAATACATTAAAATTCAAAATACAGTGGCGCCTCAAAGCTCGTACCGAATTTGTTCTAGAAGGCCATGTGGGCCTTTGAATTATTCAAAGTCTGGATCAATTTTCCCCATTTGAAATAATGGAAAGTGAATTGAGTGAACTTAAATTGGGGTTCAATTATAATTACTCCTGTGGCATATCCAAAACCTACTGCCATGCATTATAGGCCTTGATTTTGATGTCATTACTATTTAATTGAGTAACAATAATTTTGTCAACAAATAATCCCAGTTAAAAATTTTGAATCGAAAAGTTTTTGATGAAATTCACTCCAAGCTGAAAACCTGGGGTATATGTTATTTATATGTACTTGTCCTTTCAAAACCAATGACCCTTTAATTTTAATAGGCACATTGCACATTAAAAGTGATTAGATCATTAGAACTTCAGTTATAAGCGTTGATTGTACTTTGCCATCTAGCGGTTGGAAGTTTTTGCTTTACTCAACGGTTATAAATGATCCAACAGGGACATCTAGCGGTTGAGTTTTTTTAGTTTAACCAAAGCTTATAAATCAACTTTTAATGATCCAAAAACGTTGAAATTAGCGCATATGAGACGTAATATTAAATTTAGAATTTCATAGGAGTTAATTAGGGTTGTTCAACGCGGGGTAACTTGTTACAGCCGACCGAAATTGGTATTCGAGGATAAAAATAGATTTTTTCGCGGTTAACCTGAATCAATCGACCCAATTTTGTTAAGGAATGTTTTGATTTATGTGTTACGTCTCATATGTGCTAATTTCAGCATGATTTGATCATTAGAAGTTCATTTATAAGCGTTAGGTGAAGTAAAAATTTCCAGTCGCTAGATGTCGCTGTTGGATCATCTTTAACTGTTAAGTGAAGTAAAAACTTCCAACCGCTAGATGGCAAAGTACAATCAACTTTATCTTCTTTATAAGTCAAGGTTACGTAATTAGGTGGTTGGTGACTTGGAAAAGGGATAACGCCTCCTGTTAGTTTTCTGTATAAGGCTTATATGTATAGCTTCGTTATGAAATTCTACATTCATTGGTGTGTTATATATAGTGGAACGGCAATTCGCCTGCGAGTTATTAAGGGTTGTTCAACGCGTGGCTCGCTCGGTACGGTCGACCCGAAATTGGTATTCTAGTTTCGAAATAGATTTTTTCGGGGTTGACCTGAATCAATCAACTCAATTTTTTTATTTTTAGTTCCAGAGAGATCTTCTGACGTGTACGCTATAATGTCTGCAAACTACTCCTCCCTATTCAAGCAACGTGATGATGAAAAGGACCTGAGGAACAAACTTGAGATCCTGCAACAAATGGCTGAATGTCAAGTTAATTGCGATCGCATGTTCGGTCCAGATTTAGATCAGATCATAGAGGTTTGCGGGAAGTTGCAATACGAGCCGCACGCGGTTAGCAATTCGTTAGCTAAACAGCATCTTGAAAAATCTTCGTTTATTTTGGCTTACGTAATGTATGTAGCTGCGAGTAAAATGTACAGGATGAACAGCCGCGGATGTAACGTTGCAGCAATTAAAGGTATTTCCAGCTGTATACATCAGCTTCATAAGATAGGAAATAAACTCCTCACAAAGGCTGTCACTAGAAGAATTGCTTCAATTCATGTTATACCATCCATGCATGAAATGCTGAAACAGCTACAAGAGGTAAAAGAGCTTAATCGCGTTAGCAAGGTCATTATGGAGGCCACGCTTTTGAATAGGATGGGCCGGGTCTATCAAAAGGTCGAGAATGACACAAGTGCACACGATCAGTGTGATAAAGCTCTGAATATTATGCAGAAAGGAATAGGAACCGACTGTAAAAAATACAAAGTTTATGGTGGCTTGCTGCACAATATAGGAATAGTCTGCGAAATGAGGAAAGAATATGCACAGGCCGTCGCAAATTATGAGCAATCGATCAAAGCCAAAGAAGAGGCAGAAGATTATGATAATCCTGAAAAAAAGGAACGCAATATAAGATTTACAAATTGTGCATTCGAATCTTGCAAAAAAAAGCTTGCCAAGTAAATATAGCTTCAAAATATTTGCACCACTTTTGGAAAAATTTGATGTCGAGTCAAGTCTCACCCTCTTTTGAGTTCAAGTCAAGTCGTCAATTCTAAATGTAACCAGGCTTGAGTCAGATAGACTGCTAGCTATAATGATATTGTTTGCGAGGGCGAATTTGACGAATTATGACATTTCCCCTAGGAGCAGAAAACTTGTTTCTCTTTCGCCACTAATATTCTTTCTACATTTTATGTTTCAGAACCAATGAATTTGGAGAGGAGCATGTGTATCTGGATCGTAAGTATTAGAATTATATTTCTTGCAATACTTAGCGAAACGCTGGGATTGTCTTCAAACATTTCTAATCGAGAAGCAGTATTGAAATAGAAGGGAGAAGGAATTATTATCCTTAAATTGAGAAATAATATTGATAACATTTATTCATTATTTTACATATGGATCAAAGATTCCATAAAGAGGTCAATGATCTAACAAGTTTGCCAGTCCCCGGGCCAATATGGCTTTAACCTATCCTCTGGGCAGTTAACAATTGTTTTTTTGCTTTTCATTTGCTTCGAGTATACTTACTAATACCTAATTATGTCTTATTATTTATTCATATCTTTTGTATCTCCAGTTGCTGAGCTCGCTATTGAACCAATTCAACGAAAACATGAATTTGATAATATATCCTTGCGATCTTTGCCAAGCACGCCATCACCAGAAAGGTATTAGTTACTTACAAATCAAAGAAAGTGATGTGCAACATTATAGAGCTTGCCTCCAACATGATACATATGTTGTAGCATGTATTTGCTGGACAAGTAATTCTTAAAATAAGGCAGCACCACTTCCATCTAACTATCAAGAATTTATATGTGTTAACCAACAGCTTAGCATGCAAGTAGTATATAAAACCTGGATCTTTCATACAAGTTGTGATACAACACTAACATGATAGAATTAGTACACTACTGTATGGATGTAGGCTTGCTGGTAGTGTCACGGCCACTGTACTCAATTTAAATATTAAAGATATTCTGAGGTCAGTAATTCTCTTTTTTTTCAGAAAACACAAAGCCAAGAAGAAAACAAAATTTTCTTTCAATCCGTTCAGGTCCTTCACACAAAAGTATGTAGAACTTAGCATCAATCTTGCATGTGTTACAATTATCTGTAAAACAACACTTGGAAGGATTTGAAAGGTTTTACTGTGGTTACTGCGGTAAATTCCTATATTATTTTACAGATTATGAAATAGATTTATAACATTATTGGGAAAAGGGCTCAGCATCAACAAAGGGTGAAAAACCACATATACAATATAAACTTTTAACCAAAGCTATGCAATGGTTCTCTGTATTTTCCCTTCCTTGGTAGGGGTTCGAGTTCAGGTTCCAGTTTGCTTTTGTTTAAATTCTATTTCTCACCAATATATCTTTTTTTAGCAAGGAGAAATTGACGCCGCCTGAAGATGAATACAAAGCCGGTAAATGATTTATTTTTGAGTTTTTTTATCTTTTACCAGTTGAGAATTGTTGATCTAACTAATTCCCACAGTTACATTACTTGAGTGTGGCTGTACACCAGTGAAATGCAACATGGCTAGGTGGACCACGCATGGTTTCAGTGGATCACGTTTACATGACAAATTGAATATATATACATTGAGAGAGTACATATATAATAGCAATGAAATAGCAACTTTGTTTACCAATTGTCCACAGAGATTTCAATTGTTCAATCACAATAAGGTTGGTCATCACTGGGTTACACTATACTGCTCTATAAAGCAAGCAGTCCCTCCATTCTATTCCCCATGAACCTAAGTTGCAGCATTTCTGGTTGTCATTGTAGATTTGACTGCTTTTTATATTGATTGGTTGTATATTGTATAAGAGAATATCTCATGTATTGAATAGTAATTCATGCGGATTTTATTCTTATAAAAATATTTATTCTGAATTGAAATATTATTCTAGTAAATTAATCTTACGAAATATTTTTTCAGGAATTCTAAGGACCTTTTCCGCGAGTAGTGGTGATTATGAAAAAATGCACTTAAAGGAATAAGAGATATATGATATGATTTTATTAGGATCGGGGTCGTAAAAAGTTACTGTGCCGCATACAGACTCCAAAATATATAGAAATCAACTAGGATAGTTTAATACTATGAAAATGACATTCCATTGATTGCAATATATATGTCCATTGTATATATACAGTAATCCCTCACCTATTGCGTTCTAGAGCCTCCCGCGATAGGTGAAAATCCGCAAAGTAGAAACCACATATTTATTTAATTATTTGAATTTATTTAAACGGATTTTAAACCATTATAAATCATTCACACACTCTTATTTACCCAATTAACCTTTCCAACAATCATTTGACTTGAAATTTAATTCTTTTTTTAACTTTTATCGCTTAAACATACCAGTACTGTACGGCACGGCATTTATCATG
>QRAM01000239.1:8206-22154 GCA_013436055.1 Halocynthia roretzi | reverse complement strand
TACATTAAAATGCATACAATACAATATGATATAAAATTCGCGATGAAGTGAATCTGTGATATAGCGAGGGACGACTGTATACAGTAAACGCCCTCTGATCCGGCACCACTGGGAACGGAGGGTTTTCGGATAACTGATTTTTCGGGGTTTCTGATCATCACTTTCTAGATTACCATAGCACTTTACAAAACTCATTTACTATATATACATCAGTATTACTTTGACTTCCCTGGAAAAGTCTAAGCAGATGCCCCCCATATTTCTGATTCAATTTTCATTGGCCTGTACATATAGATGCAGTAATCTTTATTTGCCTGTACAAACGGAGGCGGTATATTAATTTGTCAGAACATACATATATACTTCGCATATAGTGGTTTGATCGCAATTGTTCTTAGTAATAGCTTATATTCATACTTAATGATGGTTTGTTAACGATTCGCACGAGTTCTGATTATACCATTATACAGATATATCATTGTTGTTATAAAAAGAATCCATTGCAGACAATAGATAGCATAGGTAATCGATCAGATAGAGCAGACCTGGGCATAGCACAGCCCGGGGGCCATATAAGGCCCTTTGGCTGACGTTGATCGGCCCCCGTAAGGTTAAATAGAGAAAGGTACCACAAGTGGTAAATTATATATCATGGATAGATATGGCAAGCATGTATTCAACAATAATGACGTTGTGCTGTATTTACAGTAAGACAGTCGGGCTATGTAAGAATTAGTAAGTTTGCGGTGTTGCAAAGCATTTCAACCTGGTTAGTTACAATTTGTTGTTAAATTGATGGATAAATAAAATTTTATTTGTTGAGGTAGCGAAAGGAAGTAACCACGAGTGGTAAATAACATTTGGTATATAGATATCACGCTGCATGATGTATTTATATTCTAAAATACGGATATGTAAGAATAAGGTTGTCTTCGTTGCAGAACAATTTACTTGATTAGTGACAATTTTGAATTAGCTTCGCAGTTTATGATGGGAAATTAATTTGTATTTATAATACATTAGTTTCATGTTGGATTAGCGAGTGGTATATTATATTTGAATAGTAGGGCATGTAAATCGGTTCTTAAAAATTTGGTAGTTTCGTTTTCTGGTGTGTGAAGATAATACAAGGTAAAGGTTAGACGTCGAAGGTTAAATTGCATCAGCTGCAGAGCATGCTGTTAATATCGATTAATTAGAACCTTATACAGTGCCGGTCTTTGGATATTTTGTTCTCTCTGATGAGTATACTGTTACGGACATAAAACTAGTAAATTTTTTTGTTATTCGTTCACTTGTGTTAGTATAGTATAGTAGTGTAATACCAAAGGGAACCCAGTTAGGTTGAGCTTACCTTGAAGAATGTGTGTTTGCTGTTTAAGTTTATTAAAAGTGGTTGGAAATATGTTAGCAAATTATTGAGTGTTGTAATTATTTGTTGGAGTTTATGATAAGTTTTCCGTTTTATTCAAATATCTAAATAGAAGCTAAAATTTAACGGCGAGATTGAGAGAGATGCCATTTAATCGAGGGTGGGTCGTTTCGCTCGATTGATTTTCGCCTGCGAATTGAAACGGAAGTTGTGGAAGCAATCAAGGAAGTTTCTTGATGTTAAATTGATAAAAAAAGGGGATTGATATGATTCACACTTCCTATAAACGTCTTCCTTAAATTCTGGGACTTTTCAACCACGAATAAATAGTTTAATCAGCGAAATGAGGAAATTAAGAGCGTTTAGAGAAGTCGAAATCAGATTTGGGGTAATTTTGATATGCTCGCGGGGAATTTTTAAAGTCGTTAGTTGTCTTTGTTTGCGACAAGAATATGATCAGAATGAAATTATTAATAAAGGTGAGAATTATGTCACTAAGTGAACAATCCCCGGGATTTAATATCCCCGTGGGAATATCAGTCTATCGTTTTATAAAGCTGAAGTCGGGGCTCGGTTTTGGAAATGTTAAGGAAGGAAATCACTTATATACGCGAATGTGTGAAAGTAATTTGTCATAGTAGCTGAAGTCCTGGTTATGTTATAGGCTTATAGAGTTATTCATGAAAACTTCGAAATGATCAGATTATCAGTAAAAAAGATAATTGCATTTGAAGTTGTGTTTTATTTTATTCAGTGAATAAAATGGAATATAGTACCCTTAATACCGTGTTTGTTAGTTATCGATTTTGGTCCCTCCGAAATCCTGGTTCAGTTAGAGGTGCGTGTGCAAAATGCTATGGTTTTGGAGGGACCACACTGTACTATTTGGGTCGGAATCGGTAAAATTTTATAATTGCCTCAAGGTATCAATTTATCACAAATTTTTTCAGTATGATGTTTCAAGAAGAATCGTATCATAGCAATCTTGATTCTTTAAAGTGGATAAAATACAGGATATACCGATTTTGTTTCGGTTTAAAATCACAATATTGTTTGGTAATGGGTGATAAGTTGATGCTGGTCATCTCACTGAACGTAACCTGGTTTTTGGAAGGTTCACAGTACTAGACTAGCATCCCATTTTTCCGTACATATCTTTCATTCAAATGTTTGCATTATTTAGAAATCATGTCCGGCTTCGAGGTTATGAATTTAACTATTCACACAAATGTCAGCTCAAGTTAAATCGCAAAAATTTATATCAGAACTCACAGAATTAAATGCTTAGCATATTGTACGATGTGCTGTATATTGCGGCGTTAAGCAAAAAGATACCATTTGCGGTATCCTATTTTTTCATACATAACTTTCATTGAAATGTATTTTTTATTTAGAAATCAAAAATATGAATTGAATTAGCCGCTTTATTTTTCATTACTTTGCATCATCAACCAGTTATCTTTGATCTGTCGCGATGACGTCACGGATCGATTACTTCATTATTATCGCACTTATGACATCATCAGCATGTGGATATTCTTTCACGCGCTACGTATCCCATCAATTCAATTCTGAACTGGATAATTCTTTCATTCATCAAACACTGAATAATCGAGATGGCTGGATTTATATATCTGCTGTTAACAGGTAATTTTCTCTTAATATATTTAATTAATATACAGTGGTGCATTCATACTCACATCCTAACTAATTTTATAAACTGGAAATGTCATATGCAGTTCGCGATTTTTTCTCTGTTCTGGTCATAAAAAATATATTTTGATTTCCGTGATTTATATGCAGCGGTACAAGACTAACATGGTAGAATTAGTACATTACTGGATGGATGTAGGCCTGCTGGTAGTGTCACAGCCTTATTTTCGTCTCTGCCATGTATTGACAACTATATGCTCAGCATATTATTTGATTCCTAACATTACCTGTATTTACTTCACGTATCGATTATGTAAGGCCTTTTCACAATTAATTCTTTGTGTCATCGGCTTGCTATTGTTGTAGGGGTGAGTACAGATAAAAGTATGGACATATGAGAATACAGTGGCGCCTCGTACTTGGCATGTCCCTAACTTCGTACGCTCCAGACTTTGAATGCTAAATTTATGAGAAATTTCATTCGGATTTCAAACAATGCATAGGTAAATTAAAGAATTTAATTTTATGAAATGTATTTTTAGACTTTACCAGCTCAACAAGAATCTACGAACGTCAAGAACTGAAGTTATGACAGGACCTGTGAACGATTCATTCTCTTGCACTCCGTGTTTGGCTGAGTGTAATGCAGAACTCACTTTGAGAAATAATTACAACAAAGTCTTGCTGCAAGATCCGCAACGAGATCGCATCATTGTCTGCGGCAGTGTTTACCAGGTGAGGTGGTGCTACACCGGTGGTTATTACCATCACGCATATTCTTTTTTATTAAGACATAGAAAGATGCTGGTAATGAATATTCTAGACCAGTGGTTCTTCCCATTTATTTTTTTCAACGCCCAATTTTTCTGATATTAGCTTGTGCTAGGGCCTTCTAAGCTTATGCTATACTGACCTTAGTGAGATTTTGCTAAATTAAAATTATCTGTTTCAATATTTGACAAACAGAACCTCGAGGCTCCCCTATCACATATCTGTAATCTACTTGAGGCTTGGTCAGCAGGTTTTTTTGATCATGAGCATGATTTCTTGACTAAGTATAGAGATTGATAAGCCAACGGCAGTAATTTTATATCTTGCAAAAGATGGGGATATTTATGTAAATGTAAACACCTTGTGCCTATGATTTCTGTCCATCTCGAGAGTTCACAGCGACCTCAGGGATGCGCCCACGTTGAAGCGACTGTGCTAGAATAACTACAGGTGTACTCCCTACACAGTCCCCACCTGAATTAACGGCTGTAAGAGTGAGAAACGGTAATAGTTGGCTGTCGTGATGGTAGCTGAGTGATTGTTTAATTCCTCTAATCTGTTCTCTTATCTTCATATCAAGGGTATCTGTGAAGCACGATCTCTGCAAAACATCAGTAAAGTTTTATCAGAGAAACCTAACTGCACAAGTACAGTTGACTACCAGGAATCGGACTACGTTTCATGCATGAGTTTGAACTGCTCGACGGTTGCCGTCATTGCAGAAGGTCCAACGGTTTATAACCCTGTGTTATACGTTGGCTCTATGTTTACAAAGACGATATACAGGTAAAAATATAAGATTTTCTGAGTGATAATTCAGGACATGTGGCCGTGGGCATCCGGTCATATCCATGACAATGCTAAAAAATGGAATTAAAAATTGTGTGATAGATCAAGGTCTCGTATATGGGCCGCACATTTATTACCAACAGAAGGTTGATATGTTACCTTGTAGATGAGTAGAATAGTATAAATATGAAATAGGTGTACATGGAAAGCTAACCAAGAACTCCACATAAATTACTAAGGATGAAACTGAAATAACTGAAAATATCAATGAGACGTTAGAACTCGATTCGATTTGTTCTCTTGTTTGATATTGACTCAAGACTGGTAATATTTTGGGCCTTGAGTTGCCGACGAGCGCTATAATGAAACGGCGCGAAGAAGGGGCAGTTTTAAGTGGGGTATTAGTGATACATTTGTGAAAACACAACGCTAAACAGGGTCACCATATTATGAATATGAATAGCTCGACAAAATCCCAATTGAAATAAATTTACAGATAGCTCAAAGTTTCTCAATTATTATTATAGTATTTTAATCTCTTCACAGATCAGAAACAAAAACAATCACAACAAGAAGTCTCCAAGTTGACCCTACACGAGAAAACATACTTTTCCGCTACGCGGTCGATTCTCGGAAGAAGATTTCCGCTCTCCCGATCATCGAGAGCGAAGAAGATCCGAAAGATTTCAAATATGTTTTTGAAACCGGAGATATCGACGGATTCGTCTATTTTTTGTTCCAAAAAAACTTTTCCAAAAGTGTGAGTAAATATGATTTGAATATAACTAAGGTTCTAACGTGACAATCAAAGACATTATCGCAGGGAGGGGCCGAATTCATCAGGGGGAAAAGGGAGCAGCAGGCCCCCCTCCGCGACTAGATAAAAAAAATTCAATAATTATGAAATTATTAGCGTAATTATTCTAAACTTGGTGGCGGTGAAAAAGTGAAATAAACAACCGTAGGGAAAAATTGGTTGAATTGTCTATTCTATTTATTCCTTACACGCAATAAACCGCTTGTAAAACATTCTATGTACACATGTGCCACACATTGTTTGAACATGTTCTCCATTCCATAGTTTGGTTGATAGTCTAATCTAATACAGACAATACAACTGCTATAATCTCTAAATAGTAATACAGTGGCCGCCTCTCATTATGATCACGGATAATGTAAACACAAGGTATTGTAATCAATATTAATCGGTCACATATTTATATCATGTTCATATTCCTCACTCAATGTTATCAGCCAGTTATTGCTATTGAAAAGTGACTGTCCCAAAGCAATCACAATAAGCAACATCCACTGTATGTCATATTCATATCCCTCACTTAATGCTATTAGCCAGTTATTGTTATTAATTGTTATCGTCTATTTTTTCTAAACTTTTACCATCAACAGTAGAAAAAAATGCTTCCACTTTTCAATTCTACAATGTTTAACTTTCAGTCGACGTCAGTTATCGCAAGAATCTGTAAAAAAGACGTTTACTACTATTCATATATCGAGATGAAAATCACGTGTCCAGGATGGGACGTCACTGACAATAATCAACTTCTCGGGGCATACTATGAACAAAATCTTGGACAGGATTTCCCAGTCAACTCAACAGAAGGCGTCCTCTATGTCATGATGAGGAATGGTAAGATTTAATAAGTCTTGCTTGGTTGGAATTGGAATGCCACTCAGACTGCAATATTATAAATAAAATCTGTAAACTCTCGTTAAAACAGAGTAATAGCAGAGCAATATATTTATTTTAAAAATTGTGGTGACTTTATTTTGCAGTTATATATTGTAGTGAATTTTAGTAGTGAATGGACATTCCCCCAAGACACTCACTGCCTGGAGGGGTGTATCTCTCTGCTATAGATATTTGGATTAGTATTTTCAATTTACAGAATTTTATTTTTCTCGTAAACCATTGGATCCTGAATGATGGATAAATTCACCTTGGTAATCAACCTCATGAAATCTATCTTCCTATTTCGCAGCTACCGGTTCTTCATTATGTATCTTCAGTCTGGAAGAATTGAACAACGAATTCGATTACACAACAATCGCCTGTCTTAAATATAATGGAATGGATTCTAGTGGAACCACTATCGTAACAGAGAACCTTTACAAAATTTTATATTGCGACAAACACAATCAGAAGGACAACAAAGACGTAAGATGTTCATTTTATGATTTTTGATGAGAATATCTTTTGAATTAGTTGAAATAGTACAGCATACATTCGATTACATTTGACCATTCAACCATGGAAATAAAACTACCAAGATACGTGTATGAATACTAAGAAATGAGTTACTGAGTAAATGTTTTATTGTTGCAGCCATGGATAACCCCAGATCAAACACTGGATGACAGAGTGATCAGGGAAGTAATTTCGCCCGAGCTTCCGTATTACAAAGATTACAGGATTGAGCGAAATTCAGTAAGTGTTAAAATTGTCCGAGTCAACCGATGATAGAGGATAATGTACTATACGTGTACGATATATATTCACTGAACAACATGATACGCAGTAACAAAATGACTAAAAATACTGTAAACATCATTTAACTATATAAAACATATGAATATATATTTCATAAAATCATTTAACATTACATTATGTTAAAATAATAAGAGCTTTTTACGTAAATTGCAGCACTGACAGTCACTCCCTTAGCTCAGATTTAACAAAGACAGGCTGATGTTATGTAATTATCCAATTTCCAATTAGATTGGGGTCACTGGGACTTACCTACTTGAAATCCCCCATTGCCCACACTAAATCCACCAATTTTTTTTTGTTTCATTTCAGATTCGATGTGGGGCAAATTATCTACCGACGTTGCTGAAGAGAGTTGATCCAATTGTCGCCTCGTGGTCGTACCACGAACCAGGGTTCAATTTTTCTGCTATTGCGTCACATCTCGTGCGCAATGAAATTAATGTCGTATTCATAGGAACCCTAAATGGAAAACTATTGCATGTAAGTCCTTGGAAAAATATGGTATTCTACCATGTACAGTAATATCTAGTAATATTTTTTAATTATATTAAATTATGCATTTCATGGAAGTTGTTGGATAAACTGAAAGATCCTTGTACCCTTTTTATCAAATACTAAGTACACTAAGATTAAGTAGTTATATTAAGCAGCAAGTAGCATAATTTGACCATCCCAAAAAAAATCCTGGCTAGGTTCCACAGTGAAAAAAGGTGAATTCTGCTTAACATTTGCTTTAGATTTGAAATTCAATCTATAAATACAAGTACATCTGTTGCATTCAGATCAACGTCAATTCAAAGCACGTTTACAGGGTCTTCGAAGTTGGATTTCCTGTGCTTTCAGATTTGTTATTGGACGACAGTTCAACTCTCAAAGTTCCGCATCTGTATATCATGACGTCTAACTCAGTAAGCTATTGAATTTAGATTAATCTATCATGGTGTAGAATATGATTAAGCCATGAGATTCTCTAAATCAAATTCTCTAAGCTTTGCATCCCCATCTTTGGCAAGAAATAGAATTACTGCCGTTGGCTTATCAATCTCTATACTGGGTCGAGAAAGGATTCAGCTTAGTAGAAAAAACCTGCTAACTAAGCCGTGAAGTAGATTACAAATATGTGATAGGGGAGACTCGAGGTTCTGTTAGTCAAATATTGAAACTGATATTTTTAACTTAGCAAAATCTCACTAAGGTCATTATAGCATAGGCTTAGGGGAGCCCAAAATTCAGTAAAACGGAGAGTCACCAGCACAAACTAACCAGACTGTTTTGTATATTCCTGCTTCATCAAATCTCTCATTATTATTTCAGGTTTACCATGCGAAAGTTTCAGCTTGTGAGCAGTACACGACATGCAGGACTTGTCTTGGCGCGATGGATCCATACTGTGGATGGTGTATACTGACTAGCAGGTGCAAATACATAATTTATATCCATTTAGAAAGTATTCTCATCTATATTTTCATACTAAAAGTAGATATTAGTAGATTATATTATAATAATTTATCGCCCCAATTACAGTTAACTTCTTTAATTATATTTAAATATATTTCTGTATAATATAATATAACAAACTTTATTGTACAAGGAAAATATAGGAACTGAATTGAAGTACAGTAAGCAAACATATGCCAGTCTCGACAAGTTCAGATAATCGACGTTCAAATTTTCAGCCCTTATGATATGACTTATGGATTCCAGTACTGTCACTTAGCATTCAAAATCATTTTCATGTCGATATATATCATTCCAGAATCACATCATTTTTATTGTGCTCTCATTTATCATTCAGGTTTAATGTTCATTTTCATAGAAAATGTGATGTTTAAAAGTTTGTTTTTATATTTCATTCAGCTGTGTTCCATCAACGTTCACTTGTCCGTCTGACAGTTGGTTGAAACCGTTGTCACAGGAATGCATCGAGGCGTCCAAACCTGATCCGGTTGAACGAACTCTCTCGGGAGACGTCGTAACTAAGGTACAAGTATACAATATATATTAATTAGATCAGTGGTTCTTAACCTTTTTAGTGATCAACAACTTCTTAAAGTTGAAAATAAGTTCTCGTACCCCATTGAAAAATTTATTTCTATTTTTATATTAAGGAAATTACATTTATTGCAAGAGAATTTCATTGAAAGATAAATACATCCATTTACATATGCATACAGAAAAAATTCTTAATTTTTGATGGCTACATTGTTGTTGTTTAATCAAAATAATACTTCTGAAACGAGGCTCCTATTTGAAAGAGTCCCGCGTAGGTCATCACTTGCGTTTAAGCGATTTCTATATTAAGATTGTTAAACGTAAAAGGATATAATTTTTTTTTCAATTTCATTCCAGGTCAATCTACTTCCCGTCCTTCAAGCAAGTGAAATGTACGAATGTGTCTTCGAAGGAGGTGCTCCATCTCCTGCTCAAGTGGATCCTACTGACGGAAGTACCTTGACATGCAGGGCACCGGCCAGCGATAAACTTCCTCAAAATTCAGAAGGAAAAGGTTTGTGTTTCATGTATTGTATTATACTGGTCCCTGGCGCGTATGGGAAACAGGATACTGTGTGCTTTCAAAAAATGCCCAAACTCATCATCACACCACCTACTGATTTATGAGAATTACAAAGGTTTCGAAATTACAAATATTTTGCTCTCATTAAGCAGTTTATGGGTCTTAACCTAAGCCCAGAGAAGTGTTTTTATACTGTATATGACCAAGAATGAACCATTAGGTTCGTAAGCATTAAATAATACAGAAACTGTAGCTCATGGGTCTCAACCTAAGCCCAGAGAAGTGTTTCGATATTATATATGACCAAGAATGAACCGTGTGAATTATTTCGTATAAAATTATGGATGAATAATCACAGAAATTGGAAAGGATAGTGCTAGTGTTCCAAGCCTAATGAATAACTAAATAAATTTCAAATTCTTTAAAAAGAGAGGTGTGTGTGCGCTAATTGATACGAGTTTGTTGTCATACTTGAGGTATCTATAGGGCATTAGCTTCGGCTTCTGGAACCAATAATTGACGTTGGGTATTGAGATAGCTAGCGTTGGTTCAGCAACTGACACAACTCCTGTAACGACAGCTGTTTGTTGTATACCTCAGAGATGTATATTCTCACTTTTCCAAATATCCTTGATATATCTTTCCCATTTATTTCATAATTATACTTTAATATACTTTAATCCATTCCTCTGGGATGTCATTCGAAACNAGAGAAGTGTTTCGATATTATATATGACCAAGGATGAACCGTGTGAATTATTTCGTATAAAATTATGGATGAATAATCACAAAAATTGGAAAGGAGAAATTGGAAGTGCTTCCAAGCATAATGAAATACTAATTATTTTTCAAATTCTTTAAAAAGAGAAGTATATGTGTGTTGTGTGCGCTAATTGATACGTGTTTGTTGTCATACTTGAGGTATTTATAGGGCATTAGCTTCAGCTTCTGGAACCAATAATTGACGTTGGGTATTGAGATAGCTAGCGTTGGTTCAGCAACTGACTGTTTGTTGTATACCTCAGAGATGTATATTCTCACTTTTCCAAATATCCTTGATATATCTTTCCCATTTATTTCATAATTATACTTTAATATACTTTAATCCATTCCTCTGGGATGTCATTCGAAACATATGTTTCCGTTTCGACATGACAGGCTCATTATGATCCCCTGGGATAAAAAAAAAACGATTTTCATTGATATAAACAGCTTCGTGTCGATTTAATTGACCTTTTGACATTCAATGGAGCGCTATATCATCCTATTTTGATTTCAGATCACGGTGATCGTGAAGTTAAGCATTCGATTTGACTCAACGACGGATATTGTGTCAACCGAAGCTGTTTTTTATGATTGTGGGGCTCATGGAAGGTTCGTATGGAATTTTAGCACTTGAATGATGATTCCTTATTGCGATTGGTGTATGATTCTTTATGGTTATTATACGAGGTCATGACCCCATGTAATGATATGCATGACCTGATTTGACCTATATTTGCCTTACACATTGTCACACCTTTGCAATTGTACTATCAGTACCATTGAAATGAGACTGGAAACCTTTTATATGATCAACGAAATGGAAGTACTTGTTCATGAAGCGACATTTTGATTTGAAGGCGTGCATTGTACATTTTTATTTTTCATTAATCAGTCATCTCGAGACAAGAGACTAATCACATTCATTAAACAATTACCAGCTTCACCGTCCCAATAACATATCGCAGACATGCGATTTCGCAGTACTGTAGTATCTCACAATCCAGTGACTTGATCATGCAATAGAATTTTAAACAGTTCGATTTTTTTTTCTCAGAACTCTTGATCAATCGCGGCCTTGCTACGGTTGCCTCAACAATGAATGGACTGATAAATGTCAGTGGTGCGTGACGACTCACTCATGCATGCCGAGAGGTCAAGGGGCATGTATCGTTGCATCTCAGGTGTGGTAAACAATGATGAGAAGTAGCACATATATTGCAATTCTTATTTCTTACATTATAATATTATGTAAAATTTGTCCGTTGCAGAAAGAATAATTGCAGTAAATTTCTTGATCGTTCATTTTTCCATTCTTTTGTTAATTTTTTAAAGAGTTGTCCGCGAGTTACATCAGCCGCTGTCACAAGTCAACTGCTTTCTGTTGGAATTCCGAATGAAATAACAATGAATGTGATGAATCTCCCTGATGAATCAGAATTACAATGTTCGATTGAAATTGAAGGAGATGTGAAGCAGATCGTTAATGCTCAAAGGTAAAGTCAGACCTAAAAGTCGCTTGTGTAACGCACTACTTAACTCCACATATTGCTCACAACATGTATGAAAGATTCAAGTTTGATATACTACTCACATGCTAAGCATAAGAGGAGTATGCTGGTCACTAACGTAAATATAAATACGGCTGTGTAAATAAAACAAAGGTAAAATTCGTTTATACATACAAACTGAAATTAGGGTCTTTCATGCCTGACCCCAACATACACCGAAGTATGGTGCACACCCTCAATATACACAATTTCATTTGGGTTAAGGGGTGAGTTTGAGTACATATCACAATCACCAATATGAATGACATAACTTAAATCGATGCTTGGAGGCTAAAACACGTATTTTCCATTCTGCGTGCGCGAGTCGCCTCGGTAACGCATAACGGATATCTATATTAAACATATTACTCATCAGATTTATCATCAACGTTTGATTTTTTTCCAGTTCTGACAACAATACGCAAGTTATTTGCGAATCTCACGTTTACAGCTACACAATGGTATGTATGGTTGAGATTTGAGATTAACTAAGATTGGGAATCTATCCTGCTATGGTGCTTCCAAAAAAAGTTTCCAAAATAAATTTTTTCTCTACAGAATCAAACGAAAGTTCCTGCAAAAGTAACAATATTTTGGAAATCCGGATACGTACTAGACGCCGTGCAAGAAAACCCAATATCTGTAAGTTCACTGCAACAGGAAAATAATTATCGACACTATATGGCAGTAAACACATTCACTCAACTTATAGTAAGGGCTGGATTTATAAGGTGGAAAAATGGGCAATTGCCCCCTGCCAGGCTAAGGACTTTCTTTATAAAAAAATGTAATTCAAAGAAATGAATGCACCACAACACTTTATACCTTATCTGATCACCAGTAATTTATATCACTATGACCGATATAACAAATTGTAGTCAATTATGACATTCAAATAGCTGAAAAAGCTCTATACCCATTTATAATACACACCCTAACTTTGAGTCAGGACCCAAGTCAATTGGATCGAAGGAACCTGTTAAATCATACTTTCCCTCACACCTACTAGTCATCAAATACAAGCCTGAAGACACACGCTGTATAGACATGGTGAATGTTGATCAAAGTAAAATATGCACTACAGTTGAGAACACTGAGGTTAATAAATCCCCATTTAAAATCTATTCTGATCGTTCTTTGCTACTGGTTACATCTTGTGGGTATGCTGAACCATTTTACCATCATAGAGCAACTAGCACTTTGCTTGCAAGTATCTAAACCTGAATTCTTCTTATCTCGATGTATAATACTTACCCCAACTTTTGAATAATTTTAAAGGCAAAAAAAGCGTTTTTACGATATAATAGATTCATTTCAATTTTCGATTTTCTCAAGTTTTACAACTGCTCCATCAAGCACGATGATTGTAGTTTATGTGTGGCGGCATCAACAGAATTCATGTGTGGCTGGTGTGACAGTCAGTGCACGATAGAGCCGATGTGCAAGGCAGGCACGTGGCTCACCGACCATACGCAATGTCCAGCACCAGTGATAGAGGTAATTGATATATATAATTTAATTTTGGAGCATCATTTGGTAACGCCTTGAAATTTTTCAGTCTTTTTCGCCATCGAGTGGTCCGTTAGAGGGAGATACGCTGGTCATCATCAAGGGCAAGAATATGGCTGTGACACGCGGCGATATCGGGGGCGTGATGATCGCAGGAACATCTTGTAATGTTGTTGGTTACCTGATATCAAAAGAGTAAGTAAAAATGATGATTTTTTCTAGATTTTTATAATTTTAATTCAAAATTCTCCTTTTGAATCTCTGTATTTTTATCTGCAGAATTTCTTGCCGTACCAATGGAGTGACCGAATCAACGAGTGGCCCCGTCATAGTAAATGTCCGCAATGTTGAAAAGACTTCGCAAGATGAGTTTGAATACAGGTGAGGTGTCTAAAGTATTTTACCTATCTAATTTTAAGGTAAATTTTTGTGATCTGGACATGGAAAGGGATACAGTAATCCCTCACCTATCGCGTTCCAGAGCCTCCCGTGATAGGTGAAACTCCGCGAAGTAGAAA
>QRAM01000238.1:51425-145183 GCA_013436055.1 Halocynthia roretzi | reverse complement strand
TAAACGTTTTGTATCAACCTATACCTTAGATAAGTCGATTATTGATACCGTACTGTACAATGGGGGTTCAGGACTTTATTTTATTTTTACATGAATGTCCACCATTGATAGCCAAAAACAACACTTGTCGAGTTTCAATAACCATTGTATACCAGTTTTCAGACTAAGACATACAAATATATTTTGAAGGTGTTGACAGCATTCTTGAAGAATACAACAAAGTACTGAAAACCGTAAAGCTTTGGGGTCCAACGAATCTATCTCCGATCATCAACAAAGTGGCGCGAATGGCAGAAAACGTTCAAAGCCAAACGCAGGCAATGGTATACAAAAAAAATAATCATACTGAATTATATTATCAATTTTATCTTCTAACTCCTACCTTTTTATTTTAGCATTACTACATTTTGCTCATTTTAACCGATGGAGTTGTAACTGATGTGGACGAGACTAAAGAGGCGATTGTCAGCGCTTCTGCCCTTCCCATGTCGGTGGTTATCGTCGGTATAGGCAACGCTGATTTTTCTGCAATGGAAGCTTTGAAGAGCACGAAAAAGATGCTGAAGTCTCCCACGGGAAAAGAAGCAGCCAGAGATACTATTGCATTTGCCCCCTTCAGAAAGTTTAAATTTGTAAGTGTTGCAGCAAAGAAAATAGTTTGAATTGAATTTTGAATTAAACGAGAGTAAAAATGCACCTAGATCGCAAGCGCAGTTGCTTGAACACATAGGATAATCTATTGAAATCACATATGGATTGATATTCTTTCTGCAGGCATCGCCTATTGCTCTCGCACGCAGCATTCTTGCTGACCTTCCGTCTCAAATTGTTAGGTACTTTGAGATGAATAAACTACCTCCCAATAAAGTCGGATCAGACAATAGTGAGGCTAGTGCCGACGGTACTAGAACCCCAGAAGAAAAAAGAAAAAAGGAATCGCAAAGTAAAGTGCTTAAAAAGGCGGTTGATTTTATTGAATCTCATGAATTCTAAACTTAGAGTACAAAGATTAGCTTCAATGTCCTTAATATACCTTTACAGAGTGTTTTTTAATGCTATATTCACGAACTCTTATTTTTCACATAATGACATAAAGCTTACAATATTTACAATACTTATACTCTACTAGCACGTTAGATATATTAGTGTAGCGTAATTTATTTATATTCATTCCATATCTGTGTGGGGTTGCCAAACTCTTCCCTGTTTGATTGAAAATAAACCTTTTGGGATATTTTGAAAAAATATATATTGCATGCAAATGTCTGGGAAATAGAGAGGAATTTGTGCAGATGTGTTTCCCGAAACCATGGCAGAACAAATCATACACAGTGTGCTGAAATATTGTCACTTCATTTTTCTCGTAAACGATTTTATTACTGGAAGCAGTTAAGAGTTTAAAACAGGATATGGGAATAGTTAACCCGCTGTTCCAACAAATCGAAGAAGCATATGTCGGGAAGGATCCAAATTTCATGTTTGCTGAGATATAAAACTCCTGGGACTATTGGTACGTGTAATGTTGGCCTTCCCGAAGACTAACTCAGCAATAATGATTTTTCAGATTTTCAGGGCTTCGATTTCTGTAGTCGTGGATCCGAGCCAGACTTAGCAATTGTGGGAGCTCATTCGTCAAGACGAAATTTAACCTCTTTTCCCGGTCTTGAATGGATTCAAAACCCGGTTGCTTGAGTTTAGTATTGGTTTTCCTGAAATTCTTTTCAAAGGGATGGTTATGGATCAATTAAAATTGTTTGAGATTCTGGGGATTATTTAGCGAGATAATCACCAAATGCAGAGGAGGACAACGGCTTACTGACGGAGGATCAGTGGGGGAAGTGTATATGCAGTACATGTATATTACCTATGGCATGCAAGATCCGCTATATCTCAAATGTTACGATTCTTATCCACCAATAATCCAGATATTTAGTCTTCGAAGTTTCAATCTTATATTTTCGTTCATTTGCTAACAAGAGTGTACTCTATATTAACTGAGTACGTACTAATGTTTATGCAGCAAATGTGTTCAAATTAACATGGTGCACTGTATTCATTCAAACACATTTTTCGTTATCCAACTGTTCTTTGAAATGTTTCTAAATTGAGTTGAGTGGTAGTTAAATCACGAAATCAATGGACATGGCATATTTAATACGCAGACCATAACTAATACAAAATACGCAGACGCAGTAAACGAAACGTACGTTACTGCGGGAGAAGTCAACCATGGCAAATATCTCAAATGAGATACGCGGTTAGCTGAGCAGCATTGCCGCAGTGCAGAGCCTACAGGGGTGCTGCTGTAGTGTTTAGTGTTTCTTTATGACTGTAATAAAGAATATAGTGAATATGGTTGGATTTCTTCCGATGTATCAGTGGTCGTGTATATTTGCATTGGCTGGTTAATTTCCGTTGATACGTTACAGAGACGACTTGCACATACAGAATGGAAAATACGTGTTTTACCATCCAAGCCCTCGATTTATGTTATGACGTCACTCATGTTGGTGATTTTTGTGATTCTGAAATACTATAACTAACTCCTAAACCCAAACCAAACTTGTTTAGCAGGCTGTGTACTCACCATACTACAGTATATGCTGGAGTCAGGTATGTAATGCCCTAATTTAAAGTTCGTTTCAGTCCCATGTATAATCTAATCTAAGGTTAGGGTCGGTGTGTGTGTGTGACACATAAGTGACCCCGATACCAGCAATTCTCCAGCTAAGTCCAGACGATCTCAATACTATTTAACGTTTAATTTCATTGCAAAATATCACTTTTATATATAATTCAAGTTTATTCTTTTTTTTTGCCGTGTATTTATTTTTCTGTACAATTTGTAAGACCCAGTTCTACCTTAAACTTCTACTAGTTCAGAATCATTGCTATGGAATATTCTATAAAAACCTTTTGGAATGGCGACGGTGTAAATCATGACTACGTTAATATTACTTTAAATGAAAGCGAGGAAGGTATGATGGTTGAAATGAAGGCTCCATTTTTTGACAGTCCATCTAACCCGGGAGGGAAGGTCGGACAGCCTTTTGATGAACTTTGGGAATACGAAGGTACGTGAACAAGATATGACCACAGCAAAATCATTTGCTGAGGCTAATAAATATTCTTGAATTTTCAGTGGTCGAACTTTTTTTCTTGGACAGTAAAAAACAGGAGTACCTCGAAGCAGAGTTTTGCCCGTGAGTACATATTGATTGTTTGAAGATGGCATAGCACCGCTTAGTATCTATGTATTAGGTCATGGATGTGTGTATTTTTTTTCGTTTTATTCTATATCAAATACTAATCATGTTATAGAACTTATTCTACAGGAGTGTTGAAGCTTCAATCACATCATTTCACTTGCGTTCAGGGCCGGAATGAGCTAGTGCGAGGGGTGTAGCAAATGTTGGATACGGGGCCCTCAATTTAATGAAATATGCATTGAAATATAAACCTTAGCCTTAGAAGTATTAACGCATACCCCTAGATTATGGAGCGGTATCATTATTCTTTGCGGTCATTACCACATCATAACATTGTATCACTACAGACATGGCCAACATCAAATTCTTGTGCTGAGAGGTTGTCATAAACCCTGGAAAATGAGTTTGGAATTGAATAATTTCAATGCCAGCATTGTAGGCAAACATTGGACTGGGACAGCTTGTCTGCCATGGGGCTATTTCCCGGACCATGTCGACAGCATGAATGCATTTGCGATACATGGATCAGGATCTGATAGACATTATGAGTCACTATATCCAATTTCTGCAACAGACAAAGATTTGTACAAGGAACCAAATTTGTAAGTTTTTAAAGTGATTGTGAAAAGTTTTAAAAGTATAGTCATGCGTTGTAGTAAGCATATTGCTTTTATGTTGGTGAAGGTATTGAATTTTCCTGATTTGTATATCCCAGAAGGTGACAATGTGAATATATATAGTACTATTATACTGGTTCAGGTCTTCAGGTCAAACTGACAGCAAGTGGGTATTGGGCACCAATCACTGATTAGTGAATTTTTGCATGTCTATTGCACCGTTATCAATTACCGTACTATGTAAATCCTAGGTCGAAATTTCATTCGAACCATCTCATTTGAGTATGACATAAACATCTTGGCCCTAAGGCACTACTCAGTTGGTAGAAAATACTATGGTTGTCCCAAATCCACAATTTATTGTACTGTGGAGTTTCTAATGGTTTGCAGTAAGTATTTGAATAGTTATCTCACTAGTCCTAACTCAACATTTACACATTATTATTTCAATGAAAATTAGGTCAATTTCTGTTTCAGCCACCTTCTGCAGTACTTTCTACCATTCAAACTTGCGAACCACTCTGTGGGCAAGTGCAGGGATGCTGCTGTATGGGAATGAAATCACATGAACTGTAATAAAATTAATATTTCTGATTTTACCTAAATCGTGTGCAATGATTTTCTACTATAATTCATTCCTGATACAAGTTTAATTTCAAATCATATTATATTTAAAATCACATTGATTTTGACCTGGCACATTCACATTGTTTCAAAAAAAGAAATGATTGCAGTAGAACAAAATCATGAATTTGTATCATTGCAATCATGAAACAGCATTCACATTCAGATGTATACATTTAATTTAAATCAAACCTCTAATAAGTTATCCTTAGTAGGATGCAATACTATTTTGTTGGTGGTCACTTGCTCAAACTTCATTTGCAGTTTAGTGCCACAACCTGTAATATATATATACCATTGTCTAAAATCAGGCAAAAGTAACAAATCCTGGCAGTACGCTGAGTTCGGCATGGCATGATTTGGTCGACCCATATGCTCATGATTTCATACTTCAAAAGCGTAAAACTGTGACGATATCACAGCCTTCCTTGCTCAATGCATGGTTTGGATTGAAAAGTATGTTGCATGCTGTAATGGCTGGAGCCTCGGTACCATTAGATGGTGTCTGCAGAGCAGGGAGTAGTTCCTGAACACTTGACAGGCAATGCTCGTGCTCACGTAAACCCTTAGGATAGTTGCCTTGTGCCGATTCAATCCTACGTGACCTGCGAACTGGGGTGACAATAGCACTTGGAACTGATGACAAGGCTCTCCTTGCAATGTACCTAGAATAGAAATTTTAATACCTTTGGTATAACTAACATATGGACATTCATTACCTGTATTTAATGTAATGATAATTATTTCAAAATTTATTAAGAATATAACGAATAAAACTCTACATACTTGTTGAAAATGGGTGACGATTTTGGAATCATCATTAGTTTTACCACAGAAGATGGTGAATTTTCCAGTGTTGTCATGGAAAAAGGACTCTCCCCTAGACTGTTGAAAACTATTGGTGATGTTGCCACATTTTTTCTCGAAGGGGTTTCCATTCCGATGAGCTTTTCAATCGTCGGGTTGGGTGTTTTCATATAGGTGTTTGGAATTTCATGTTTTTCAAAATTACTGCTGTCTGAATAATTAATTTGAAATATAAAATTAAGAAAGAAAATCTTTTATATAACTATTTTTACTGTACATACCCATATTTGAATATTCCTCTGACCAATCTCTACTCCCATTGCTTCCTTCCAGTTCGTGCAACGGTATATCCAAATCTTCATCCGGCAGTGGTACCTTACTCTTTCCCTCAACCTTATCCATTGCCAACCTTTTAATAGCTTCCATGATTTCTGCAACTGGCTGTGTGAGAAAAATCTAAGTGCTATCAAACAAGCAGATGAAAATGACCAGAATATGTGAGTAATATTTAATATGTCCAATTTCATATTTATTTATTGGAATTAAGAGTAACGACTGTTGCGTTCAATATTTTTATGGTCATTCCTGATTATTGAATACATACATAACAACCATATATATATATATACATACACATCTTCACATGTCAATATTTTTCACCTGTGCTTTAGCCTGTATAGCTTTCTCAAAAAGATCACATATAAATTCTTCAGATTTGCCGGCTTGCTCTTCAATTTCCGCCATGATGATCCAGTAGTTGGCTTGCTGTTTAGCGACCGGAAGGTTATCGGCTAGCTCTTCGAGCATTTCCACCAGCGTATCAGTTGAACATCCCTGGTGAGGAACAATACCAATTATTGTATGTGAAGTTTGGTGGTTCCATTGTTATACGTTTGCTAGTTAAGTTACCTCATTTATGCAGTTCTGTACTTCAGCCAATGTATGCTTGATTAAGACCGTAATCTCATCAGATTCATCCTCATCTCTCAACCCCTGCATATAGAGAAATATTTATATATACAGATTCTACAAGGTTGTGTGCGGTCGAAGCATTAAGGCAATACCTGCCAATGCGATCCCCCATTCGTGTTAGTTTTACAGGGCTGTGAAGGTGAACTAACTGGTGTGGAAATGGTCTTGATTGCTTTGAATCCACGAATTTTCTTACCACCAACTGGTTTCTTTCCCTTTGCTATCAGCCAAGAGTTGAGTTTATTGCTGTATTTAAAAAGATAATATACAGAGCTCTTTGATAAAATTGTAGATTCGTCCTAGTTTGAACTTACTACATTTCAAGCTGTTCTCGGTTCAGTCCCATATTCCCTGTCTTGTTTGTGTATGATTTACCTGTATTCAAGAAATAAGATGCTTTCATGGAGATCAAATGAAATGTAACTTGCTCTGTTCACATAGACAGTTAAAAAATTTGAAAATATTGGCGACATGGTTACTTTCCTCAGTTGCCATGTAGAGATTTCCATGATAGCAGTATCTTGCATACCTTGTCTCAATTATTGTGGTTTAAATAGCTTGTATATTAACGTTATAAATGGAGTTAAAAAAGGTCGGAAACCACTGGTCTATTGTTACTTGGGTATTGTTAGTTTAGTTATGAAAGGAAACTACCAACTTGCAATCTTCGGTCCAGCAGATCTGCATTGTAGTTTATTTGTAGGAGTCTTCGCCTGGCTAGCTATATGATACAATGTATCAAATTATGAACAACTTGAAAATATCTTGAATAATACTAGTAACTTCCATGTTACACTCTTTAAAATACCTGATGGGGTTTTTGTTCTCATAATTCGCTTCACGGGTGATTTATTGGGTGTTCGTGGGAAACCTTTGTCTTTTTGACGGATGACGTGAACGCTTCTTCGAACAAGCTTTTTCCTATGTGCTTCTGAAGACTTCTTTATAGAGGATTCTTCTTTCTTACCACCTCTGCTTGTGATGGCAGGATTTCTCGTTTTCTTTATATTTTTACAAGGCTGTGAAATAGCATGCAATTGCTGCCTTCGGGGGGGCCCATCCCGAACCTTCCCGATCAATTTTTCGCAGGAACCTGACTTAGGAGCATAGGCTGGTCTTTTTTTAGATGACGACGTGTTGACCCTATATTGAAACGAGTAACAAGTACAAATATCAAAATCATGGCATATAAATATCGAAAACATAGTGTGGAGGGTGTAACTATGTATCTACCGGAAAATCTATTAGGTATTCTCTCAATGTGTATGCTAGGTAGGCAGGAAAGTTTAAAATAAATTATTAAGATGCCATCGAAAAGTATGTCTTTTAAAATCATTTACTTGTTTGTCTGGAAAGTTTTATTTTGTCCACTTGTTTTTCCATCCGCTCCCAGAGCAATTTTCCGTTTTTTCAAATTCGGCTCCGAAATTTCTGTCAAGCATAAAAGGGTGGAAACGGGATACACAATTTAGTAAATAAACGGAAATGTCTTACTTTCATTAGAAATTTTCATTTCCTGTAAAATAGTTCCATTTCCAGTAGCCGGGCGCTTTTTGAGGCGGCTCATGTTTTCTTTCACATAGTCAACTTTGCCGATTTTTCTAGGAGGACGACCTTTTGACAGAAGGTACCTGTTCAACTTCTGTAAACGTTCCTTTTCTGTGATAAATTGAAATTAAAACACAATGTACTAGCAAAGAATGCTATCCTCCGAATACTTCCATACTCACCATTCATGGCTGAATAGAATATTTACAACAGCTGCAGTTTTGTGAAGAAGTATTCAATTTTTGAAATGGCGCTTTTTGTTTACTTCCGCGTGTTGGAGACACCTAGTGAAAGGTCATGACACTAATAGGTCAGTGGAAAAATCGTGTCTTGAGACAGAAAGTTTATTGCACAGCGCGCAACAGTTTTGTCTTAACACTTAACACAAAAAAACTATTTCACTTTGCCTTGAACTTAGGATTAGTGAAAAGGAGATTTGATGTTGAGAGCACCACGATTTTAATCTTCCAAAAATTACAGTGCACTCAGGATAAGAATCGTTGATATGAATCAATATTCTTTCGTAGTTGTTGTGTCTGATTAACGACTGTCTGGTAATGAATGGAATAAGAGTTTATGAATGCTGCCATTCTACTATATCGAAGACAGTGAAGCCGGGCTTTGGCGCGCGTTTCGGAAATAACGGAAGAAATTCGACGACTTCTATGGGTCCCAAAGTGGTATTTAAAATTATACGCTGTCTACTCTAGTAGCGCATATACTCTCTGTCTGCAACTGCCAGTTTCTACACAGATAATTCAACCAAATAATTATGACTCAACTTGAGACCAATAAATACGAATTTCGTTTTAATTATAGTGAGATTTTGAATGAAGCGGTAGTTTCCAACGTGAATGTATTCCTGATTTTAATGCTTAGAAATACGTTTAACCATAAAAACTTAGACTGTGGCATAAGTGCCCGAAGTCAAATACAGTAATCTTACGCCGGAAATATTATGTATTTGATTCAATGCAATGCTGTATATTCTTCACCAGGCCAAAATCATTTTGAATAGCGTTCCCTCGAATACCATAACAGACGAAATACTTGAAATAACATTAAAAATGCGACTTTGCATCATCTCTTAAACTCTATATTTATTCAGTAACAAGTAGCTTTTAGGTACAAATACGGGATAATTACATTCTTACGCTCAGTAAATAAAGATTGTTGTTTGTAATACTGGCGTTATTCAGTCACGTAATTTTATATAAAGTACTTACGAAATTAGACACAGCAGGGGACTTTAATGGTCTATTGAAATAGTTTCCCGTGTAGCTACGTGGCGTGACATCAATTACTTCGTGTACTGAATAAGATCGAATGTGAACTATGTTTTCGCTCATCTTGAGTAGGTAACAGTCTACTTATCAGGTGTAACTTTTCGAGTAATGCAAACTAAATCGCAGCGGTATAATAATTAGCTAATTTATGGTTAAAATATTGATTGAATTGATAGACCTAGCGTAAATGCAGCAAGCAACAGGTAAATTATTAACATCATAAACTTATTGCATCGAGAGATAGAAGAGCATACGAAGCATGAAATGGAACGTATTCACTAACAAGTTTTTCTCTGCAGCGGTTGCATATGAATACGATAAAGAAATTCAACAATAAAACTTTAGTTTTCAAATTTTTTGACTCGGGATCCTCACAGCATGAAATATGGAGCATATCGGTTCAAGACCGGATTGGCAATGTAAGGTTGTAATAATCGGTGATTCCAACGTTGGTAAAACCTGTTTAATGAGGAGGTACGCAGACAATGAATTTTCTACAAATTTCGTGTCTACGATAGGTGAGTCAAAATCTAAAATATAGATTTTTGTATACCTTACCTTACAACATATCTTCCCTAGTGCCTTCAGGGAAGTAATCACTTACGCTTCAATGGTTCTTAAACTGAGGTGTATATGTAGCTGACGCATTCGGGTGTGGGAATATAGGGGAAAATTTAAATTCCTCACAGCATACGAATCCAACGATCAAATGCGTTGCTATTGAATAATAAAGCAATAAATATTCAAATTTCCCGTTACAGGCACGGGTGAAATATCCATGTCCAATGGAATGTGAGGTTTGTGGGAATGCGTTCAATTTTGTTTGTAATACATGTACGTCCGAGTGATCCAGTATTATACGATCCTTCCATAAACAAATCAGACGCCGTGTTCCTGTGCATTACGACATGATTTAAACCAACACGCACGCTAGTAACAGACCCAGTTTCTACTTAACAATTTCCACGTGCAGTTTGTTTGTTTTGTATTTTATCACTTACGGTATTGGGGATTTAAAATGATTATTTCACTCTTCCCTACCACTCAAAGCTCTAGGTCTACCTACCAGTCTTTTAATGATTGATATTTTTATTACTAGAAGACTGTCAGACTTTAATTGATAAAATTTGAATAGTTGATCGCAGTTTTAGCAGTAAGTAAGGTAAATAGAACAATTCGGGTTATATCCGATACCCGAGGCTGCATCGTTTCTGCACTCTCGTAAATCAATCATATATATATATACAAAAACAAGTCTACAGCGCTACAGGTAACCCATTCCATTTTACAGGAATCGATTTCAAAATAAAGATGGTGAAAGTCAAGGATCGACTGATAAAAGTCCAAATTTGGTAAGTCAATAGCAGATGACATCAGTTATTACAGCCCGGATTACGTGTTTAGGTACAATTGTAGTAAGCCGGAGGTCGAATTGTCGAAAATATATCTCCGGGGTATTTTGCGAGTTGTTGAATTTATACATTGAATAGTATGAATATACAATGCATGTCACATATGTTATCCATAGGCATACGGAAAGAATATACCAGAACACACTTAGTTTATTACAGTTGGGTTTGATTATTTGGCTGTTTCATATGCAGCATGTCTAGTTTTAAAGGCCTTAATTAAGGTACACTAAAACAGTCACCAATTAACACAACGATGAATTTATTAACTAATGATAAAAATAAACACTCTGTATACAACATTGAACACATTACAGCGTAATTTAAGCTAGAAAGTAGAATATATTGTCTTATTATTCAAAGTAACAATCAATTGACTCAAACAAATCGTGAATATCCAGGGACGTATTGAGCCAGTGCCGGGTCTGTTGAATGCGGATTCCCCAGTTTAATTCAATATAAATTTAAAAACTGATAATTCATGTGAATAATCCTGTGAGGTGAAAAATTGAAAAATGTATGTGTCTGCTGTGGTTTAGATATTATCTATTTATTTTAAACTCATTTAAATTGGGAAGTGCGATTCTTAGCTTTAGTACTAGCTCATGTCTTATGTCTAGTGAAAACATTATTTTTGCGCTTTGAGGCCATCGTCAAATTATTTTGGCACTTCTGTAATTGAATATATATTTAATTAACTGTAATTGTAACTGATATTCTGGTACACGAAATTCTCAGAAAAAATATAGAACCATAGGTCCGTAGCTTTTGCTACCATGTTAACCCGCATATGCTCACGTGCCTTTGGCGAATTGAACCACAATTGAACATTTAGCTACCTCTACAAAGTCTAATGTTTTATTGTGTAAATTTTAGGGATACAGCAGGACAAGAGAAATTTCGCTCTATAACGACCGCTTACTATCGTGGTGCTAAAGGAATCTTTATTGTTTACGACGTAACAAATCTTAAATCATTCGAACATATCTCGAGCTGGATGAAAAATATAAGCAGGGTTCGTAAGTCAATACCGTGCTATTGTACTTTTTCAACTTGATCGAGTATAGGTGTCTGTGAAAAACTTCAATAAAGGTTTATAACCTTTTTCCTTCAGTGGGCTGGTGACTCAGTAGAATGCATGATTCTGGGAAATAAGTGTGACGATGAAAGCAGTCGAGAAGTGAAAAAACGCGACGGAGAGAAGGTGAAGTAACAAAATAGTATTTCGATTGAAATCATGAGGGGGAACCGTCTACTTGATATGGGAGATTGAAATCTACTTGGTACTGGTGGTCTATAGACTATACTCTATAGTCTATACTCTATAGTCTATACTCTATAGTCTATACTATAGGCTCTACAATCTACAGCAAGGGTCGGCAATTATTTTTCCCATGGTGCCACATTAGGAACAAAACATATTGTGGAGGGCCGGGCCAATAGCCTGAACTGATTTCTGTATAACATTAATTTTTTTTGTAAAAGCGGTTGTTTTGACAAGCTGTGACTGGTATGAGTAACTGGTATGACTATTGAGCAATGAAAAAATGAGATTGCCTCACAAGAAATGTCATTTATTCAATCACAATTTCAAAAACAATGGCCGGATGCAACAATACGCTTATTTTCTAATTTCTATTTACCCTTACGAGGGGCCGGTCAATGTCAGCGGAAGGACCGTATTTGTCCCGTGGGCCGTGGGCCGTGGGCCGTGGGCCGTGGGCCGTGTTATGTCTGCTCTACAGTATCCATTACCTGGTTTCGAAACCGTTGGAACTTTATCCGGGATATATTTCACCTTGTATTTTGCGTACTCTCTAGCGGTTCCTTTCACACCGTGGACGTTCGATGCTCGATGAAAGCCTGGTTTATAAGTTTAGTCTGCGCCTGTCTTCTTAGTATCTAAGTGCTGGGATCAACCGGCAATTGTACTCCCCATGAACAATGATGTTGCAGGGCTCGTTTTTTGACGAACCATATTCTACAAATATTTTTAATTTTGTAATCCGCAGACAAAAGACTTTTTAGCAGTTAACGCGATGAATGTTGCATGCAATACAGGTGGCTCGCAACAACCACGTAACTTTTCTGGAAACCAGTGCAAAGAATGATTTACACGTTGAAGAAGCATTTAACACGTTGCTGAGCAGAATCGTTGAAAAAGTAAGCAGATGTATTACACATGTGCACATTTCCACTAGCCTGAATAAACCCGTTTTTCATATAAATACTCATGGTTTTATTTGTACGAAGAGATTGTCGAGTGTTATTTTGTTGACTTTTTACATTGGAATAATATAATAGGACTGTCTAAAGCGTTGAAATATTTCCCCAAAACACTCGTTGGATTTCCAAATATGATTTAGCGACGAAAGGCTTTGGAATACGAATCCTCGGGCGTTTTCGGCAGATTTCGGAGATATGCAATATTCTCATGATTATACTAATAATATTCGGAATAAACCGGCCTGCGATTGGTGAAAGGTCTTTCTTTTAAATCAAGTCGCAAATTCATTCTACAATCTTATATAATAAGAAAGGCAGACGTACTTTCCTACATCAATTTTTAATGGATATGGTTCTGGAGGTCGATGCTATTATTTTCAGAATAGTGACGTCATCAGGGAGAAGTTGGAAGCAAAAAAAATGCAAGAAATCGATCTTAATGAAGGTTCTTATAAGATTGAGGATACAACCCCGAAAAAGAAATGTTGCAAATGAGTTGCAGTTCCTGGTATTTTGGATTAAAAGACACAGGTTAATCCTTCAGTTGCAGCTGTACTTGACGAATCTCAAATATATTTGTACCGTGCTGAAATATAAAAACTTCGATTTTAATGTAAAGTATCATAGATACACTTTCTATCCTTTTTTCATTCTCTTTCCTGTACTTGAAGTTCCAGTGATATTAGACTTATATAATGTAATTACCGTATGTATTTTAATAACATTTTCTCGTGATTTCTCAAGAATTTTTCTAATCTTCGGTGAATGCAAATGTGTATGTTCAGGCGCTGATGTGCTCAATGATATCGCTCTCCATCGTAAAATGAGCAACAAAGGAAAGTTCCTGTGTATATAACGTTATAGAATAATTACGCTACCTACATCCGCTTACTAAATCCTAATCACACGCTAGAAATAGATGCCTAGGAATATTTCAATACTCTTTTAATCACTGCTCGATTCTGTATATCAGAGCTTCCCAAACTTTTTTGCGAGCGACCCCTTTCAATTTATTAAAAATTTCCGCGACCCTTCATGTTTGACAGTCATAAACAGTTAGATATTTTACTGAAACAGTTAAATCATAACTTCTAGTGCTCGAGAACAAACAACAAACATTCATTCAGATTAACACTATTGAATTATTCAGTGTGATGGGTTCAACTAACTGTTGTATAGCAAGTCCAACGAGGCTCAATCTTGGTCTTAATGCAGTTACTGGTACGCGCTTAACGATGTAACAAAGTTGCACTATAGTGGTGTTTACGTAGACTCAGTTAAGATTTATGTTTTGCACTAGTTTTAATAATTGCGTTTTGAAAGTTAGAAAAGTACAATTGATATAGATGTAGTACTTTGTGTAAAATTGGTGTACTCTTTGCGAAAAACTCGTCGCGCGAACCCCTAGTTTGGGAAGCCCTGCTGTATATAACCGGATTAGTCAGTTCATATCTGTTTTTTCTGTACTTAAATGTACTCTCTTTTTCCCCTCTGGCACTTGCTCTGCCAAGTGTACTCTGGTATTATTGAATAAACACTTGCGACAAGCAAATCGAGTCTTTGGTAGTAAACCTCAGGATTGTGTACAACACGCGCCGCAAATATAATCACGCCATACAGATTACGTTACATTACCTTAAGTCGTAAAATGTCATTTATGCTTTGTCAAATATTTGCTGCATGCATTCAATTTTGAGGGTTCTCCAGTATAGAGGACACCGTTTGGCAGAGAAAATTGATGTTATAAAGACTGTGTACTTGTAAGTACATCGTATACACCCCATACACATGTATATGCCCATACATGAACCATGGGCTTTTAGCACAGATCACAAAAATACTTAATAAACAACTTGAAAAGGGATCCCACATTTCCCATCTGGCCTAGGACTATTACCAGATCTAATGATATGCCAATTGTGCCTATATAATAAGGATCACATTTCTGTTATGTTGTTTGCTAGCGTAGAAAAACGGCGCATCATTGCACTTGAGCATTAATAGAAATGCTCTAACTTGAAGAGTAGAACAATTTCCGGTTGAATGAAAGTCAAACCGTTCTCTGCGATAGGGTTCAACCAAGGCTGGTCTATTCTGAGGCAAAATTATGATCGAATATAATATCATTCCGATGTTTACCAGTACTATCTATGCATGGTGGATCTGTAATTTATTGGAAATCATGAATTCTTACATAGGTGAAAGGTTAAATGGCTGTAACAAAAGACTTTCAATCTCACACCTGTCATATTCAGCGTTGTTTTTATACGAGTGTGGAGGGATAATATATGAGGATATGACAACTACCATCTGTATATTTTCAAACTTTCCCAGATTGATCCTTTGTTAATTCCTTGGCTAAGATTACACTGGCTGCAACACTATGGTAGCACCTTGTGAATATAAATTTCTAGAGGTTGTTCAAAGGTTACAACTAAAAATATTTTGACTAATTTCCGCTAGTTGCTCAACATTTTTAGGGGTCCTGGGTACTAAAATTGCAGAAACTTAGTGGCCAAAATTTATAGTTTTTTGCTCATTGCATTCACCTAGAGATTATAGACTTGTAACAGAAGTGCAAAGTACCTTAGTCGGTTAGCAGTGTTGTGATGCCTTTACCAACCAAAATGTCCCGTTTTAAAAGACCCCAACCAACCACGGCAGTTGGCACAAAACAATTGGCCGTCGCGGTAAAACAAGCGCGCGAAAGCGGACAGCTAAATCTTTCCAACCGTGAACTCACTGAAATCCCTGATGAGGTATGGGATATGTACCGGAAACCTGATGATGCAGAATGTGATTTTAATGTAAAACAGGACGAGCAGTGGTGGAACGTAGTTGAGCTTAAGAAGCTTATACTTGCCTCAAACTCGATAACGTCTATTTCTGAAAAATTGGTCAACTTTCTTTATCTGGTCATTTTGGATTTGCATGACAACAAGGTAAAAGAACTGCCTGATGTTTTAGGAGACTTGGAAAAGCTTGAGCGTTTGGACTTGAGCCATAACGAATTGCAATGCCTGCCCGAGAGCTTTAGAAAATTATCGCAGTTAGACACATTGCTTTTGCATTATAATCAACTTAAAGTTGTACCATCAGATTTATCATCTCTTAAGAGACTCAAAGTACTGGATATGTCTCATAATCAGCTCTCTGAAATGCCGAGAAGTTTCGGAAGTTTGACTAATCTTCAGAGTCTGAATATGTCTCACAATTCTCTGAAAACGTTGCCGAGTGACGTGGCCAATCTGTCGATTCTGTCTTCTTTGGATCTTTGCAGCAACAACTTGAGCCAAATACCGGATCTGAGCGGCTTATCTTCACTTAAAATCTTGCATCTACGACAAAACAAACTAGAATCGATTCCGGTACTCAAAGGCTGCGTATCGCTGAAAGAATTGTACTGTGCCAGCAACAGGTTATCTGAATTGCCGATAACCCATTTACCAACGTCGATAGTGATATTAGAAGTCAGGGACAACAGTATTAAAGTAATAGATGAAAATCTAGTGTCCCTGACGGAGCTTGAACGTCTTGACATTGCCAACAATAATATATCTGGGTTACCGGCGAGAATGGGTCTGATGGAGCACTTGAAAGTAATCAACGTCCTCGGAAATCCCATGCGTGGCATTCGTAGGGATGTGATCAATCAGGGTACGCAATCAATAAAGAAATACCTGGCTACTCGGGTCGTCGAAACCGGGTCCGATAAAGTCGAAGTCAACGACACCGATGTGCTTGGAAGTTCGCTGGGCAAAAACGAATCGTCTATCAAGCATGAATTAGCTAAGACAAAAACTTTGGATTTCAGTAAGAAACCTTGGAATTCGGATTTTGAAAATAGGTTGGACGAATATAGTGATATTCCTTTGGGGAATATCGCTTTTACTCAAATGGGCCTGGCACACTTTCCGATGCAGCTCTGCCTTTTCAAGAAGTCTTTAACACACCTGACATTGGCTCGAAATAAGCTGACTCAAGTGCCTCCGGACATAGGACAGTTGACTCAACTTACGCATTTGGATCTGAGTTCAAATGGTCTTTCTTCTTTGCCATCTGAAGCATTCTCATTAAAGCTGCTGATAGAAATCAATCTGTCTCATAACAGGTTCACTACTGTTCCCACCTGTTTGTTTGAGATGGAGGCCCTCGAGCATTTGCTCATTAGCTCCAACAAACTGATTGAGATCCCATCCAACGACTTACAAAGATTGCCCCGAATAGCGACTTTGGCACTAGAGAATAACAATATATCTAAAGTCCCTCCAGAGATCTGTCTTTTGCCAAATCTTAGCAGCCTCAAGCTGGATGGAAACACGTTTCGGCAACCGCGACAAAGCATTTTGCAGCAGGGGACAACCGCCATTCTAGATTATTTGCGAAACCAAATAGCGTGTTCTTAATTCATGTGCCTTCTTCTTAATGATGAATAATAGACAAGTAATGAGTCTAAAATTCTCAACAACATTGTTGTTATACTTTTAGTACTTATCATACTTTGACAATGCAATTAGTCCTTTAACGAATTTAATCATATAAAGCTTTGTGTACAATACTTGCTCAATGATCGTAACTTTAATCGTTTAATTCATCTATTTTTAGTTCAATTATAGTATATATTAATGTCTTATATAAGAGGAAGCTGACTGGTATTTAAGGCCACTGCATGCAATCACGAATTCTGCATTTTAATTCACACTTTATTTGAATTAGACAACTCATAAAACAAGAATAAAAACTGTGACATGTTTCGGCATTGCATTCTATACTACCGTAATACAGAGCATGAGAGACGCGCCTCGAAAATGTGAGAACCCACAACATTTCAAACTACTTCACAGATACAATTGAGTCTTATTTTAGGATGAAAGTTGTGTCTTACTTGTCATAGAATACTAGTATATACTGATAATAACAATACGCAGCGAAGAACTGAGGAAGAAATATCTAAGCCAAGCAAATCAGCAATGTGGTTATTTGAACATTAGTATATACGAGATAAGTTTCTCAAGCCGAAGTTTCTTGTTGATATAAACATACTTTCTTCCATGATGGATTGATGAACTAGAAAAATGGGCCAGTTCTAGTTAAATATCTTCGGGCATGTGAATGCGACTTAAATCTATGTCACTATGGTGACAGATTCATGTTCACCAAAATACTGGTCAGCTTTTGAACAAATACAGGTAATATTTTCTTCAATACTCAGTCAACAAACAAATTCATGCAATCGTAAAGTAAACAGTGTCTCACTTAGTAGTCTATGACTATGCATGGATATATTTCCAAGTCTATTTATGATTTGTTTGATAAATACAGTTCCCATTGTCATGAAATCTGGATAAATATTTTTTGTTAGGTAAATTTATGTGTGAATCATACTACTAAGATTTGCGAGTGCACAAAATCCTTTTACAGACATTGGAATCAATGGCATATCGATAGTATCACGGATATGGCTAATGCATGCCACTGAGAAGTTTATATTAAAGTTTAGAATAACTAGATGAAGCACTTGACATGAATTACTAGGTAAAAATAATGCTGGGAGTTGCTTGCATAACCAAATACTTTATATGGGTGCTCAGTGCCAACTGGCAGTAAGCCAAAGCAAGGAATATGCAATTGCAATTTTCATGTGCTGTCATAATTTGTCAATCAAGAGGTTAATGAGAAATTCTTTTTTCAGATTTATAATCTAATTCTAAAGTAAAGGCACCAGATGTTTATACCGACGTAATTACTGTGCTTGTCATAGAGGCTATTTTCGGTAGCCAATGATGAGAAGAATGACATCCCGAGTGGGCATGAAGAATGACGTCTCTTCAGGGAAAAGATTCAAAACAGTTTTACCCAAGCTGAAATGGTTCACTTCTCGGCCTTTGCTGTGACAGGATGCGATTGCCTGAATTCAACCTGTACTCGGTAGGTTTTTGCTTTGTAAACACTTTGCCTAAGAAATACACACATGGATAGATATTGTTTTAGGACACAGAACACACTTATGTTATATATATATATATTTATATATGTAGATAGCAAGAATGGTAATGATACTACCTGAAAGAATGTTAAATTTTGGTGGTTGCTTTCGTCTGTAGTACGTTTGAAATCTTTGCAACTGTTTTGAATGCCCGTCCTTGTATGAGGTTGAATATTTGTTCTTCTGATCAATATCAAGCACTGATGACATGTTCAAGCCACTCATACTCTTATACCTATTCACAGTAGTATGATTCTCCAGCTTTAAAAAGAGATTAGGACTCGTTGGTGAACCCTATGGTGAATTCCCAAATGAAATACCGAAATGTATAATACCTGCATCAGGATTAGGGATTATTTGTAATACGAAGGAAAATTTTAGCCTGGTCAATAAGGGATAGGTTTCCCATGTGTGCTTGAAGGGGCAAACCGTTTGGTGACCCCCTGGATCAGTTGTTCATTGTTTATGGAAATTGAGATTCATTTGTACATAGCTGAATCGATACCAGACTACTCAAACTTACTTTTGGCAAAGGCTTTCGCTGTAAAGCAAAGTCATTGGTTGTTTCAAAATATGTATTTTTATTCTCCCCAATGTCCCATTGAGAAAGAAACATCGAAGGGCATGATGGTGGACGAACAGTTGCCTTCAGCTCTGGGTTTCCACAATAGTACTGAGAGTAAAACGGTGACACAATGGTTAAAATAAAACATAACTTATCACAGTTGTTATTAGAATATTTTCCCACTCTTCTAAACCTATTTGAAAAAAAAGTAGCCTATAGCACATTCGTGCCTGGAACCGCGATCCTCTTGCAAGTTTTCAAAGCGCCCAGTCAAGAACCCTTGGAATTATTGGCACACAAACAGACAAACACACACACACACACACACAGTTTCTCCTTTATTTATGAGATTGCAGCACATACAAATGAAAGATGTTTACAATTCAAAAGTTGGCAGTGTAATATGGTTTGTTTTGAATCAAGGGCTGGGTAAGGGGTGTGTTTGGATTATTTAACCTCAATATAATGTAGTATTTTTATTTCGACGCCCACATTTGCGATGCGGGTACCGCTAAGTCTAGACAATCAAAATACAATTTGCCGTTTAATTTATTGCAAAATATCAATATCGAATAATTTTAAATTGGAATTTATTCTTCTGTTATTGCCAAGCAATTATTTTTCTGTATTCATGTGACGTCATCACGTAAAAGTACCATTCCGCGTGCGCAAGTTGTCTCAGAAACGTATACACTGTACACGGTAATTACCGTCCATTTTACTCATTTATCATAAAAAAGTAAACAACAATGCATGTGACTATGAAATGATTACTTTCAGTAACCTAATACGGTATGAATCATATACATACGTATTTATAAAGCGTGAGGAAATCGGGATTGTGGCCGAACTGAGTTAAACTCCTATTGGATCTATGGAACGGACGCGCTCCTTTGTAGCAAACCCAAGGCCGCTGCTTGCTCCGCGTTTTATACGGAACATCACTAATAACGGCGTCATAATTCGATAGATGATTGTACAAAGTTATAGTGTGACTTCCTTTGCCTAAACTAGTCATCTTTCCTCAAACACAAAAACTGCAATGTAGGCGCCCGGTTTAGGTTGTAGGATGGTTACCTAGCAACTGTCGCGTTAGATGGATAACTAATGGACACATTTTTGTTTAACTTACGTCTGTAGATGTCGCACACGATTAGAATATTCCTTACGCATAGGACGGATTTCCAAATTTAATATCTTTTCTGACATTTAATGATATTTTTAAATGACCCGATGGAAATACTCGGTATGGTCTCTCTTTCATCTTATTTATAGATGCTAGAACAGGGGTCACCCAACTTTTTTTAAAGCGGGTCGGATAACTGAGAGAATAGCGAGCGCGGGCCGCATAGCCATTCTGTTCAATACTCGCAAGCACATGTAACTTTTTAAAACGATAAAAACTACTAGAAACTAACAGTTTTAGTAAAACTGTCTCACTCATAATACCTTTACTATTTAGACCCCAGGCTGTCCATTACTAGCATCAGTTTCTGTTTTACGATAAGAGTGAAATTTGCAAGACTAAGATTTTGACGAACTTTATGCCATGCTTTTCACCAATACTAGAAAGTAAGAGTTTATCATTGCTAAATGTTTTATTTACCAAAAACGTATCAAAGAAGACCTGGGGTAGGTATGCTGCCGGAGTTTTTAGCCGCTGGTTTATTAAAGTTAGAATAGATCGGTCCCGGGTTCCTGATCTATAAACGCTTATTAATGAACTTCTAATGACTCTAAAATTAGCACATATGAGACGTAATATATATACCAACATTACCTGAAAAAATCAGGTCGATTGATTCAGGTCAACCACGAAAAAATCTATTTCGAAACTCGAAAACCTATTTCTGGTCGGCAGTAACGACCTCGCGTTGAACAACCCCTTATAACTCGTGGACCAATTGGCGTCTCACTATATATGACACACCGCTGAATGTAGAATTTCATAGCAAATCTATACATATGAGCCTCATGTGTACAGCAAACGAACGGGAGCCGTTATCCTCGTTTTAAATCACCAACCACCTAGTTACTTAACGTGTATTGTACTTAGCCATCTAGCGGTTGGAAGTTTTTACATCACTTAACGGTAATAAATGATTCAACAGTGACATCTAGCGGTTAGAAATTTTTACTTCACCTAACGCTTGTAAATGATGATCCAATCACGATGACATTAGGAGATATGAGACGTAAAACAGAAACCAGCATTACCTGACAAAATTGGGTCGATTGGTTCAAGTTAAGCCCGAAAAAATCTATTTCGAAACTCGAAAACCTATTTCTGCGGGGTCACTCGTTACTGCCGACCCGAATTAGGCATTCGAGTTTCGAAATAGATTTATTCGTGGTTAACCTAAATCAATCGAGCCAATTTTTTCAGAAAATGTTGGTTTATGTATTACGTCTCATACTTCTTGATTTCAGCGTGATTGAATCATTAGAAGTTCATTTATAAGCGTTAGGTGGAGTAAAACTTCTAACCGCTAGATGTCACTGTTGGCTCATTTATAACCGTTAAGTAATGTAAAAACTTCCAGCCGCTAGATGGCTAAGTACAATCGACGTTAAATGACTAGGTAGTTGATGACTTAAAATGGGATAACGGCTCCCGTTCGTTTGCATATGTGCATATGAGACTTATATATATAGATTCGCTATGAAATTCTACATCCATTGGTATGTCATATATAGTGGGACGGTAATTGGTCCACGAGTTATAAGGGGTTGTTCAACGCGGGGTCGTTACTGCCGACCAGAAATAGGTTTTCGAGTTTCGAAATCGATTTTTTCGGGCTTAACTTGAACCAATCGACCCAATTTTGTCAGGTAATGTTTGTTTATGTATTACGTCTCATATGTGCTAATTTCATCGTGATTGGATAATTAGAAGTTCATATATAAGCATTAAGTGAAGTAATAATTCGTAAACGCTATATGTCACTGTTGGCCTGATTGAATGCTGGCTGAGGTCAACATATAGAAATAGATTAGACCCCACGTAACGACATCACATTGTATATGTCATGTGACAGTGTCGTGTTCAGTACGTTTTATCAATGAAATTTAAGTGGCAGCGGTGGGCCGGATCCGGCTCGCGGGCCGTAGTTTGGTGACCCCTGTGCTAGAACAATTATATTGTTTGTACTAGCTTCAAATGTATTATTACCGTGTGTTAATACGCCCATTCGACCTCTCTTTTATTCCAAAAGATCTTTACTATATAGCTACTTTCTAAATTGCTTTCCATTGCATTGCTTATATAACTATTTATATGATGAAAAAGCCTGAAATGAAGTTTATTCAACTATATATCAATATAGTATCGATGAAACTTATTATCCTAATAAAAAATCAAATCACGCCGCTAATAATATTACTCTAATGATCTAAATTCTCACAAAGATATAAAGTTCACGTGAGTTTACTAGTACTAATTTCCATCGTCAGTAAATTCGTGGAATGAGTCGATACGGAACTGCCTCCGTGTACTGCTCCCAGAACTTCCCGTACTTGTGTCGGCATCGGTGCTCGTCGCGGTAGATTCGATGGACGAGAAGAATCACCATGTAGATCACGTAGAAGTAAGGAAGTAGATTCGAAAAACCACAGCACAGGCAGTAGGCGAGGCACTGCATATGCATTGTGATAAAATTACTGACGGTTTTTACGGTTTACTGCTTACAAATTCTATAAGCATCCCACGCAGCCTTAAAATTGAAGGCGTGAATTTTTCAACTATATTCAGCCGTTTTTCAAGCAATTCAGATGACTTGTAAACATGTTATTCGTCATTTCTACAATATCCGCCCATTGTAACGAAGAGAAGCATCGTTATCGCCCTTAAAAGAGAAAACTCAAAATTCAAGTGGCATCCAAATATTAATAGTCACAATATGGCAGACATTTATGTCATACTCCTCGGAGTTTGCATTGAATTTTAGTAAAAAATGCGAGTTATACATAGGCTTATACGATTCGCCTTAGATTAGGTCGAAAAAACGCAAGTCCTGATAGCTTAAAGAGGGAAGGAGACCTTGCTAGTCACTTATGACTCGTCACGAACGACATAAATACAACTCTAGTCTTAACCAATAAACTCCCTAGTCAAAGAATGACAACTACTCACCCCTAATAAGTCACCAGTATAATTCCCGTGACGACATACACCCCACCAACCTGACGTCAACAGGGCGCTGTTGTGACGCTTGCCGTCAGCTGACATGTACCAGCACTTAATGAATTCGGGAGATTTACCTACAGAGGAAGTCAGCATAATGCACAAAATCAGTTTATCTCTAACCTACTCAATGAATATAATTATATAATGTATTCGAATATCATAATCAATAGTAAGTACGTACATTGTATATTGATTTATACATTGACTTGAAGATTCAGTAGTGTTTTAGAGAAATTTTCACCAATACCAACAGAGAGACTAAACTTATCGATTACCCCATATTTTAGATTTCTCTCTCATTCGTCGGAAGTGGTCCTTCTGCGAATTGGCTGATCTGAAAACGTAATATCCAACCAAACCCAGGAGTAAAATCGCTACCAAGGCCGCAATATGCAGCTCCACAGGATTATAAGCTAAGTAAAGACCCTTGGAAGACAGAAGAAAGGAATTTTTAAACGTTCGCTATTGCCATAGTCGTAAAACCTATGAAGCAACTACATTGAAGTCCACTTACTTGAAGAGTGTACATATAGGGCAACCACACGCAATCGCCCCAAGCCAAGTACCATCCAAAATGATCATGGCAAATATCCAAGGTTTTGAGATACCAGGTCTCGTTCCAAAAGAAATCTAACACATATATTCCGTGTAAGACGTTCAGGAGTATCATAGAATTAGATACATAGCCGTATGTCTCCAATTGATGCCAAGCAAAGGATAGATTGATCAACGTCCATGCCACTATGCCTGATAAAAATAAGTTATATAAGGATATAATTAGACTGAAAAAAATCACTGTACTGTATAAGCGAAACGTTTAATTTCGAACACATTACCAGGTCTCCCGTTAAAGAACAACTTGAAGTCAAACCATCTGGTGATACGAGGGTTGAATTCGATCCCCATCACGAAGTCGTAAGCCGCATTCCCGCTGAATTTACAGTCAGTTCGGTCGGTCGGGAAGAAATGGCCTTTAGGTGAGTGGGTGAGAAATTTACGCTATTTTTGGATACGGTGGATACGAAATAAGGCTACTAAATATTGTGATGGAAGATGGAAATCTATCTATCTCTCGGAATCACAGAAAAATGTTATGACGAAAAATGGGTGTATATTTTACTCAGCTTAAATTATCGTATTCACCACGTATAAAGTCTACCTTTCACGTATACGAAAATGGCTAAAAGATATCCGACGATGTTGACAACCCAAAGCAGTGGACCAAAGTAGTCAAAGATAATCGTTGGAGAGAAAAGTTTGAAAATGAAGGCGTTCCCAAACCAAAAAATGTGTGTAATCAACCAGGCCTGTAAATGCAAACTGTTATAGGTTACACAGTAAGGAGGACTGCACAAACCCTAAAAGAAGACAAACCTTATGCCACGGTACAATTTAATAGAATAACTTGAATCCATACTTTTGAAAAGTGATAGCGTACATTTTTCATTTTCTTAATTAATTAATTAGTAATTAACGGAAATAATTTGTAATGCAAAGACAGAGAAATGGGGAGTAATGGCGGCGATTTGTCGATTATTTTTAACCAAATAGTCAATCTAATTTAACATGAAGCTAGCGAAACACGATACCTGTAATCCGTTTATGTTGTACTTGTTGACCTTTCCAGCAGGGGTCACAGCACCTTCTTGAACCCCACCCTTGTAGAATGGTAATATGTAATGAAGCATATCTGGAGCAAATGCCAGCACAACCTGAATAAGATATAAGGATTTCTTAGCTTATCATTAAATTGTTTTTCGTATAATTTGTATCTTTCCCGACGATACCTGAAAACTTAACCATATTGCATATATCTTAACCGCATCCCAGCTCCAATCGGGTATACCATTTGCCCATTTCACGAACGCCGATTCGATTTGAGTCGAGTTGCTAATGAATGGTCCAATAAGAGAACCGCCATAGGTATCGCAAGAGATGTAGAAATAGAGAGGCATGAACGGACAGAAGATAAGTAACAGTGCGATACCGAGATAGGTTTTACAGTCGACTTCCCTGAAGCGGAAAACAGAGTAAGATAAATCCATGTAAAACTAAGCAACTCAAATCAATTACTGCATGGGTTCAACATTCAATATCAGATTGTTATGCCAATGTGGTTTGACTCAAAAGGTGCATATAATTCAACAGTTTGAGTCTGTGATACCAACCTATGACATATGTTTAATTTCGTGCGGTATAAAACTAGTGTTGTGTTGCATAACAGAAGTTGCGTGTAGAGATCATTCTAGTGCAATTTTTTTTATATACGTACAATACTTGGATTGTTATCAATATCTTTCACACCAGCTAAGTTTCGATGCATAATTCATGCATAAGGCTATAAATATATTCCTGGTATCGCATACACCACACAACGCTAGCATGATGCGTTTCAGTTCTGTTACGGAAGGAAGTGCAATATCTGGTTTTTGACATATGTACGGCTAATATGCTGTAAAACGCAACTTTGTAGATAAAATACTGTAAACAGTATACAGTACTGCGTATGGCGATAAAAAAGTTACTCGGCGCATTTTTTCACTGTGAAATATGTTTGACAAAGTATAATTATTCACACGAATAGAATCTGGTACGCCACGTAGATACCAAACCCGACTGGTATTCTAAAACAACATACAGTGGTATTGTATTCTACCACCATGGATGCATTACGCATGCATAGCGATCTATCACCAGCACTCTGCATACATTAACTTTGACGAATGATGGCAGTCATTTGTAAATGTTTATACTGTACTTGAATTCTAGTTATAAAATCCATATCTACTTCACATAGGGAAGATATAATTAGATGAACAACCCTTTTCCCGTACCCTGGAACATCATACAAAAAGCTATATGAATGGTCCTATGGATGAACAACGGTACATAGTATTTTATTTACAACTGTCCAGCATACGGATAATAGGTACTCGATGTAACCTCAGAACAAGCCTTTCGTTTAGATACCGACTCACCACGCTCGACCCCAAGCTCCTTCTTTAGCCTCCATGGTCTTTTTGCCGTCCGTGATTTTTGCAGTTTTGCTTATTAACGCTGAGGTGCCATTACTGGTCGAAATATCGAGATCTTCATCATTATGCTTCGCCATGTGTCTAATCTATATTCGTAAACTAGTACTCACAGCTTATATTTCAATAACGGCAGGAAAAAATACATTGGGTAGCATTCAATTCTAGATCATGCGAATCGATCAAAGTACATATATCTTCCCATGCACGTCCCAACGGATATGTTGCATAACGCTGATTAATTCTCTACTAACACTGACTATGTAGCAATAAGCACGTGCTATTTTTGTAGCAGAAAAAATATTCAAAATGCAGTTGGTTTTGGCAATGAACTGGCTTTGCGTATTAAACTACTTAATTCAAGATGAAGTCTAATCAGAAAAAGAATGATCGGAGATCAGTCATATCTATACGGTTCGCCTCACTTACAGTAGCTGACTAACCTCTCAGTATGTGCCTTACGTAAAAATTCAAGGTTCAGTGAAATTGCACTGCCATAAATCGCTCGCAAGGTACTGCATACCCCCAGGGAATATGATGTAATATAAAATGTCTTGAAGTAGACTTACAGCTTATACTATACAACTCTCACGCCTTCCGCAGCTAGGTTTGACATCATTACCCTGGTATAACTTGATAGTACGGTGATAATACTTCATCAATAAATTAAAACAATCCACAGAAATGATATGGCATAAAATGTTTCTTCGCAAACTAACTAATGGAACGTAGTAGAGCTAGCCTGTTGTCTCTAGAGACCCATCTTGAAAATACTGTTTAGCTACAGGTACAGTTTAAATTGCCGAACCTCACATCAAAGGAAAACAAATATTCCAGATCAATATTCTGGCAATATCGAATCGCACGCACGATTTTGAGATTCCCGCTCAGGAACTGACAATAAGTATAGAGACGGACAGCTAAGTATTCTAAACAGAAACAACCACGTTTCGCGCATAATGTACCGTACGTGATACTTAAACTTACTCCAACACATAATAACTACAGCAATCTGAAAACAATAGCGCTAGAGTGAAGATGTGTTTTAAATAAATTCAGTAAGCTTAAGTCGCTTGAGTGCTGCGGTGATATCAGCTACAGTACTAGAGTCTTGGACGAGCTTTTTTTAACTGAATGAAACAGATACTCGAACATTCTACTTAGCTATTCATCATATTCTCAATACTGTACTAACATCTTAATTATAGCTTCAATTCATTTATACTACAAATCACACTGATTAAAGGCACTGTACGTTATTATTGTTCATGTATTGTTTTATTGTATGAATTTGTTAATTAATTGAATTAATAGTGACAAAAAATATCGCAGTATATACGATTGTGCTGTAAGACTACAGTAGTGGATAGATATAGCAACCGGAACTTACGAGATGTAATAGGTTGGCATATTATCTCAAATATTACCATCCTATAAGATTGTTTCGTTATAAAATTAATAAGCAATGTTGCATCTGAGAAATAGCTTTGAGTAAATTCTTCCGTGTTCCTTGAAGGACACAAGACAAGCTCGAGCTTGAGCTTGAGCTATTTGACGTCGTGGTAGCTATGCTCATTCGTGGAAAATAATTCACGTACCTCTATACATTCATGACCGTATGCAGTGCAGTAATAAGCTAGAATATTGCTCCAGGTTAAATTGAAGCAGAATATACGAATATGATATCAAAGAAAGTACTGATCGACGTCACTCTTGTTAGTGCTATAAACTTTCCCCTTTCGTTACAAAAACAGCAGTGTTGCCAACGGTATTTCTTAAAAGATGCTAAATTAATGGATGAATAGTGCTACATGTGATACGCCCAAAAATCCAATCAAAACATGAAATTGGATGATTCATTGTACACCAGTCCCTCGTTATATGCGAGTATATAAAAGTATATTGAAGGCAGAATATGCAAGCAACCATATCCCTCTTTACGGTAGATTGATTTTCTTAGTTTATCGTCTTTATCTTTATGAGTATTTCCTACTTTGTCCAAACCCGGACTCCTCACTTAACGACCACCTCATATAACAACCGCTAGTACTTACTACCATTAGAGTTTCCATCAGAACTTCAAATTAAATTTCGTTATTCCGCTTATTCATATCATTCATACCTGGTAACTTCTCATTAACACATGAACTCTATCATCGGTCGGGCGACATTAAAGTAGTTGAAGATATTTTCGAGGTCGTCGCAACGTCGCAACGTCGCAATGTCACAACGTCACAACGTCGAACCTGGTTGTTAGGTGTTAGACGTTGGAATACTGTATTTTATAATTTTATTGTCACCCAGCATCATCATTACACCATCGATGTAAAGGCTAGGTAATTTTCTACTGATTAGACAATGGATATGGTTAGATCTTTGTTACCTCGAAATTTTATGAACACTTTTTGTGCTAAACAGTTCGAAATAGTGCTAAATCTTACATAACAAGTGCTGAAAGTAAGTTCTGTAGAATGCTCGATGTTAGTTCGTACTTCATACATGATACTAATCCCGCATTTTACTTGTTTTGCAACAATGACATCTTTCTTGTCAGTGACCGTAGCCAAAGTCTGTATAATGGCTGTAGCCAAATGCACATAGCAGTACTGTACAGTTAAATATCCTTTATCCGAATTTCCAAAATCTGAACACCTCCAAAATTCGAAAGTTCAGTGATGAAGATGGACAAAGTGATGAGTTTGAAGGATTACCCATGTCAAGTGAGAAAAATATGATATCAGACCTCCTCACATATGCACTACTTTCGGTCCTAGGATTTCGGATAAGGGATTCTCAACTGGATTAGGAAGATCACAGGCGCACACGTGGAACTTCCTAATCCGCGTCTAATTTCTCGGATAATTTGATTGAATTATTTATGCAGAGTTACCTTGTCTCTTTGTTACGCATTTCGTGGCGTTTTCTTAACCCAAAATATTGTTCACCTTTGACCCGGTTATACATTCTAAATACTAAATACCGCTGTGCGAAGTGTGTGGCGGCCGCACGCGAAGATGTCACCCACACTAGGATTTCAAATATAACTTATTTTCAAATATAACTTTTTTTATTACCCTGTTCCTAAACGCCCCTACGAAATCGCCCCCAAATAGATAGTGGCCGAGCGTTGTACTACGATAGAGGTTTTACGTTTTTAATGCCGTGTAATTTGCGTAAAACCGATTTTCGCGTTACTGTTACGGTTGAGTGATTTCATGATGTAGATAGTTTTGGTTGACTGATTTAAGTATTCTGTGCAAGTTTCATTGAATTCCAGACACGGGTGTAATTTGGGTCGCTAGAATATGATATTACACCACCACTGTACTACCCAATTTCTCCTTAATCTGCAAGATTAGTCAATAATTCTATTGTATAGATTTAACCAATGTTTCACTACTTTTTGTACAGCTTCTTGACATTATTTGTGTGTGATTGCTGCATTCCACATAGAAGCACTTTCTTAAAAGTATGTCGAAAGGACTATCTTATCATTCTCCAGCACTTACGTGAGTGATTTCCAGAAAGGCTAATGTACTATTGGTACCGGGGCTGTGGAGTTGATGCACAAAGCGCTCGACTCCGTATCCTTAATTTATGATACCGACTCTAGACTCCTTTATTTATCAATAAATAATTATATAATTCTAATCTCATAAATAAGGAGAAACTGTGTGTGTGCTATATAGCATTGTGACTTTACAAACATTGTGTAACAGTAAACATATATATACATATGTGGTTGTAGCACACATTGATTGCCAAGAACCACAAAATTTAGAAGTTTGCTGAAATCTGTGGGAATGCGATGTGAAAATAAAGATGAAATCATGGTTGTAGTCATGTCACAATTTGACTCAGGAGTTGAGGAGGCATTGTGGAGCTGCACCACGATTCCAGTATTAATATTCACACTTACCGGGGTTCTTCACTTTTTTTACTGATTGCTCCCACTCCACAGCCTGATTACAGCTATGCAGTCACTGGGAATCCAGCTACTTCATGTCAATTCTACAATTCAGTTATCTCATGTAATATTTTCACTGTAGGATGGAGGTTTTATCCCGGTGTAGCACTACCAAAGCACGAGTGGGGAAACTGACCCTTCCACACAGCGTAATTGACACACCAGTTTTCATGCCGGTGGGAACACAAGGAACCTTAAAGGTATGCGAAATAAAATATAACAGATTAAATATGTAGTGCACTAGTGCTAGGAATACTGACGATTTTCAATGAATTTCCATCAGATATACTTTGCTTTTTATTGTATGTTATTATTAGATAATAAGGGTATCCAATTTTGCTATCCTTCAGTATATGTCACACTTATTCAAAGAGGTAATCATTTATGATAAATGTACCAAAATGACTGTCAGTACTTGCAGAACAACCTGGAATTGCCCGGGTAAGCCTGTTACCAAAGGTGTATACAGTATGTTAGAGGTGAGCAATTATTTTTCCCAGGGTACCACATGAGGAACAAAAAGTATTGTGCACGGCCGTCCAATAGCCTGAACTCATTTCTGTACAACATTAATTTTATTTCTTTGTGAAAAGCCATAAATTGCATTGTTTTGACAAGTTTTGTCATTCAATCACATTTTCTATTTCTAATTCCTATTTACCCTTACGGGGGCCGGTCAATGTCAGCCAAAGAGCTGCCTGTGGCCCGCGGGCCATGCTATGCCCAGGTCTGCGGTAAGCCTTTGTCAGGACCAGTACATGTTAGGATGCGTGAAAAGTTGGAATAATTGAGGTTCGAAAATTTCCAGCCCTCAAGATATGTACTCCAGTACTGCAACTTAGCATTCAAAATCATTTTCATGTCAACGTATATTATTCCAGAATCACTTCTTTGTAGGACAATGGAAAAATGAATGACAATTAACTGAGCTCGGTGTCCTTTTCTAATACAAGACCGAACTGTTGAATCTTGTAATAAATATGACGCCTCACTAGAGGGCTATCAGTACATTTTCTTTTTGCGTTTTGATAAAAAATATGGACATTTCAGTGTCAACCTGTACAAATTTATGAACTGGACACCAGGACAGACTCCTCAAATGGGGATTGTCCAGGCCTGGATGTATATAAGCCTATCAATATCTTGCTTATACTGCAGGGTTTGACGACAAAGCAGTTAGAAGACCTTGGCATACAAATAATGCTCGGCAATACATACCATCTCGGTAACAAACCTGGCGAAGATATTTTAAAAAAGGCTGGGGGACTGCACAAGTTCATGGCCTGGGATCGTTCTTTGCTGACTGACAGTGGCGGATTTCAGGTCTGTTTCTGTGGTAGCAATTGCAAAATGTCTAGCTGGTAATATTTTTGTCTGTGGTCATATCAAGATGGTGTCTCTGATCGACTTGGCTGAGTTTTCAGAAGAGGGAGTTAATTTTATCCATCCGCATGAAAAAACAGAAATGATGCTCTCACCAGAAAAATCTATCGCTATTCAGAATGCAATCGGCGCAGATATAGTTATGCAACTTGATGATGTGGTAAGTGTTATTTACACTCACTGAAGTATCTGGAATGTTCTAATCAAGTGTGTGAATCGGCTATTCGAGTTGAACTTGTGTAACGGTATATCATCCCAGAAGTAGTGCAACCTTCTTCGACTCATCATGGTCAATATTTTGAATTTTCCTGTGGAAGTCTTATATCCTTTTGTAAGTGAATGGCTCAATTTCAGATTTTCAAATCAGTAGTGTAAATTATTTGTTAACTCAAAAGCCAAAATCCTACTTGAGCCCTTCACAGGAAAAATTTGGGTAGGGGTAAAGAAAAATGTAGTAAAGAAAAAGTAAAGGATCAGTTACACAATAGAAAACAATTGGCTGGTCACAATTCAATTGTCACCTCAAGAAAAAGACACTTTATAAATGAAAAGCAATCAAAAAATTTTGTATGTAGGTAATGGAACCTCCAACAATTTATTGACTAGCCTCCTATGTGCAGTTCGAAAAATGGATAGATAAATAGCATAACATTTTGGAGGTTTTCTGATGAAGGATTCTCAATTGTATATGTCAACATCATTATTTAGAGCATTGAATTATACTGGTGTTCATAGGTTAGCAGCACTGAGGTTGATCCCGAAAGGTTTAGGCTGGCAACTGCGAGATCGATTCGATGGCTTGATAGGTGCATTTCTGCCCACGCTCGTCCCTCAGATCAAAACATCTTTCCCATCATTCAAGGAGGTCTGGACGAAGATCTTCGAAAGCAATGTCTTCGTGACATGACATTACGAGATGTCCATGGATTCGCAGTGGGAGGTTTGAGTGGTGGGGAATGTAAAGAGGATTTTTGGAGAATGGTTACTATAAGCACAGACGGTCTTCCTGAAAACAAACCACGATATCTCATGGGTGTAGGATATACTGTAGACTTGATTGTGTGTTCGGCACTTGGTTGTGATATGTTCGATTGCGTTTACCCAACAAGGACTGCGAGGTTCGGGTCTGCCTTGATTCTTTCAGGACAAATCAATCTAAAAAGTTCAGAATTCTCCAAGGATTTCAACCCGATAGATGAGGAATGTTCGTGTCACACCTGTCGTAATTATTCCAGAGCTCACATCAATGTATTGTTTAGAAATAATAATCCCAGTGCCTGCATTATGTTGACGGTTCACAACATAGCATACCAAGCAGCTCTTATGTCTGCAATAAGATGTTCGATATCAAAAGACAATTTTCCTTCATTCATCAAATCAAAATTTGAACAGCTGTTCAAAGATCCATCGTTCTATCCTAACTGGGCTTGCGATGCATTGTTGTCAGTGGGAGTGAATATAAAATAGTGATTTTACAGCGAGAGTTGGAATTCCGAAAGAATTCGAGTACCCTGGCTGGAGAAGGATAGAGAATAGTATCTTCGAACTAAGCTGTGCAATTTAGGTATGACTAACAGGGTGACCTTACATAGGTATCAAAAGTCCTCTTTTGACTAACAGCCTCACCCCAAATAAGATTTCATTTCCCCATTCCCCCTGGAGATGGGTTTTTAGCGAAAATGTTCCGAAACAAACATACTTTCACACTTTATATGGATGAATATTCGAACTTATTGGGAGAGAACCTTCCCATTAACCACTAGATGTCTTGTCATTAGTAGCAATAAAAATACTATGCACATTGATTGATATGTGATTGGGGTTTACCATCATCCTGCTTGAAAAAGCAGCTCGCCACTGTTAACAATGTTTGGTACTACAAGGTAGTACTACATATGCAGTACATCACTCCCTTGATTTAGGATCTTTTGAAATTTGTATTCCTTGATCTCAATAGGGACCAAATAATACAGAAACTGTAGCTCATGAATCTAAGCCCAGAGAAGTGTTTCGATGCTGTATACAGCCAAGAATGAACCATGTGATTTATTTAGTAATAACTGTACATGTAAGGTAAATAATGCGATATTCTGTTTATTTATCTTCAAACTGACCTGCAACAATTCTCTTCGATTTGCAAGCGAGTCTCCTGGACAAGTGTGAAAATTAACATATGAAGAATAATATAATTAACTTATAACGTGGGGTAGAGCAAATTGAAGCAAAACAACACAAGTGTTGTACTCAAATGTACTGCAGCATCTGATAGAAGAATTATAAGACCCAGAATTATATTCCAAGAAATAAAGTACTCCTAGACCTCCTCTTAAAATATCTGATCAAATAAAAGCCAATACAGCAATTTATATTTGATTATAGGGTGGAAAAACAGAAATACGGTACAATGAGTATTGACAACACATTAAATAAATGATTGTATTAGCTACCAATTGAATTTTAATCAGAAACAAAATAAGAAAGGAGAACTGCCTTGATTGGTTAAAATAAAGAAGGTGACATTTGGCATTATCAGGCCTAGAATGTTATCGGAAGTAGGCTCTGATGGAAAACTTCACTTGCAAGCAAAGTAACCTTAGTTTCTGGTTTGTGTGGAATTTTCACCTCAAGTAAATTTACTTTTGAGTGCTAGTTATATTTACATGCCCTTAGAAATTATCAGATCACTGACAATGGTGAGTTTGTTTCAATCTGATATAAGAATCGCATTAGCCAGATGAGGAAATAATTACATTTGAACTCTATCAACAGAACTGACAACAGACAACAATTTCACCTACAAGCAATGATTTGAGGGAAATGAGCAGAACACACCCTGGAATTGTCTCATCAAGTGTATAAATGAGATATTTGAGTTGAATTTGTGTAACGCTATATCATCCCAGAAGTAGTGCAACCTTCTTCGTCTCAACATGGTCAATATTTCGAATTTTTCCGTGGAAGTCTAAAATCCTTTCGTAAGTGAATGGCTTTATTTCAGAGTTTTAAATCAGTAGTGTAAATTATTTGTAAAATTCAAAAGCTGAAATCCAACTTGAGCCCTTCACAGGAAAAATGGTAAACTATGCAAGTAGGGAACCAACTATCAATGCAGAAATTGAGCTAGCAATCATATATATTTACTACTCAACAGTCAGCAGTGAAAACAATGAATTATTTAACAGATAATAATAGGATAAATAACTTATTATTTGGGATGTGCAATACAGAAATTCATGACATTTGAATGACAAACTAGGATAATTTATTAATATAATGAAGATTGAATTGAATTCAGTATATCTCCGATTTACCTCGTAAAATTCTTCCAGCAGCATGACCAAAATTAGTAATGTGGTATTAGGATATACCTTTTGTAGGTTTATTTTTAAGGTGAGATTACGCATAAGCTTTGTTAGAGACTGTGTCTATGGATTTAACCAGAAGAGAATTCTTGAATATCTAATTATTCTGTATTGCACATCCCCCATCACCATGCTTGCTTAGCTTATCAGGTACAGTAATTGCTGGTGAAATTTGAACGTTTTCATGATAAAATATCCGTTTTCATTATTATTTTTTGCACCGCCTGTTAATCGCTGACTAAATAACAAGCCAATCAAAGGTTGTGAACAGATAGACGTAACTGTAGCATATGGAATCGGTATTGATCAAGAAAAACGATAGGTAATCATTTAAGAAATTACAGACTAAATACAATTTACTAGTCTATCACCAATATAGCAATTCATTTGGAATGCCCAGTAAGCTACAGTCAACATATAGAATGAGAGTAGTATGCACAGAATGCATATCGTGTCACAGAAATTTGTCGTTTCAGTTGATGTACTGGACAGCAATATACTGTTAAATTCAACTAAAAGTTTAATGTCACTTCTTTAAAGTAGGTTTTTCTTGGCGAGCTCATTTAAGTTAAGATTCGTTCATGTTTAAATTCACCGTAATAAACATTTCAACAAATTTCTGGGACACCTTATGGATTCGATTATCTGGAAATAGTATTCGAGAATGAACATTCGTTTGAGTTGTTTGAGTTTGGGTTCATGCGCTTGGCAGATTAGCAGCGTGTTTCGTAGAGCCCACTGCGCCCGATGTATCTCACCCACTTGATAACATCATGGTCATTGTAATTCAGCTTGTGTTCAAAAACCTTCAAGTAGCGAACTTTGAGTCCAGATGGAGCGAATGGTACCTAGGCAGACAACAATGTATTTAGTACCAGAACTACAATGCCGCTGAAATTGTAACTGATATATTTATATTTAAAATTATGTGAAATGCAAATTATTTTAGACAAGAGTTAACATCACTATGGGTCATGGGTTCTCAACCTGGGGTAGATGGACTCCCGGGATATACATGCACTTCTCAATAGCTACATTGGGTCTGAGTATAACCATAGTAACACAACCACGTTATATTTATGGTTATAGTATAGGATATGAATTACATTAACATTCAAACATTTTACCGCTGTACTTTTCATACATACCATCGTTAGTTTAGACCAGTGGTTCCTCAACCAGAGCCACTTGGCTCCCTAAAGGAGGAATTTAAAATTCCTGGGAGGAAATTTGCCCAGGGGAAGGAATTTGTAAAATAGTTTATAGGTGTTTTTTTTTCTGTTAACACAAGGTCTGATGTTATCAGCGCTACATGATAGTTTTCTAGAATCTAGATTTACCTACTACCTTCGAGTTGTAATGACAAATGACTAATAGTTTTTCAGCACGAGGCTCAGGGTTCTCATTAAAGTTGTATGGAAATTTGTAAATATGTGGTTGATTTTTTGTTCTTTTGTTTTCTGTAATGATCAAGCGTCTGGGGTGAAAATTCAAGCGGATGGGGTTGGTAAGGGAAGAATACGGAGAAAACCTTGAGAACCTCTGATTTTGACAATGGCGTGTCAATCCATTGATTATGCCATTACTTCTCTGACTGTTTAAGGAATGACGGAACATTACGCTACATCAACTGAACAAAATGAATTTTTCCTCTAACTACTTTACTGTAAGTTTCATAACATTTAAACAAGAGTTGTAGTACTCCTACTTTAGCCATGATACAGAATTCTATTTTCTCTTGTTGTATTTTTAGTATCATCATTACCTCGAAGTTCATTGAAATCGGTGGACGAGACCATTTCTTCTTGTCGGATGTCGGCAACAGTTCAATTTCAGCACTGATTTGGGATTCTTTCATACCGGCCATACGTTTCATTCTGTGCGATAAGAAGTTATCTTTCAAGTAGTCGGTTCGGTTAATTAACATCAGTACCATTTTTGAAGACTTCCCACTAAATAGGACTTATATTATTATCAAATTTGTATGTTACTAATTTGGGAACAACGAACACCTCATTTTAAAAATCTCATTTGAATGAAGATAATTATTGCAGTAAACACTCATTAAAAACGGATTAATATGGGGATAGGGTGTCTACTTGATCAAACTGTCAGTGTATCGATAGTCAGGGTTAATATAGTATCTGTCTACTGAATACGATACACTATAAAATAATTTACTGAGACAGTATGGATCACTATCGCCTCATCTCACTGGTAAATCATAGCAATAAAGTACCTTCACGCGAAGCAGTTTACCACTCTGTGGTTCTTACGGAACCAACAATCATATTGAATGTTCTAAGACTACTAATCATTGTAAAAATAAAATATTGATTGGCACACTAGTACTCAAAGATGGTCGCTGAAGTCAACACTAACTGCCGGTCAGGTGTGTACGGCCTATGGTCTGTTTTTAACAAAGATTTACTGTATATGCTTAGCGCTAAGACAACTTCTTACAATTATTCAAGATTTTTGAAAATCATTGAAAGTACTTAAATGTAAGAAAGCACCCGTCATAGAATCACTTACTTCCAAACAATTGCATTCTCACTCGACTTGTACTTCGCCTTGCCTTTCATGCACAGTACTTGAACTCCGCTGGTGTTCAGAGGTGTCGGTATCCTAATTTCAATCTTCTGTGCCAGCAAGGTAGGCTTGAAATTCGTCGACTTCACGACAACCTTGAATAAAACGTGTCATCAGATCCCAGAAGGTTAGATTAAGCACAGGAAAATAGTCGATGTGTGATCCTATGGGGTCGTTGGCCTTGTACGTAGACTTAAAATCTGCCTACCGCGACTAATCATTTATTTGTTTCAAGGTCAATGAAATGGTCACTCACCTTCACTTCCATCTTGCTACGTCCAATATCTCTGACCAGAGGAATGACACGAAAAGGCAGACTGATGTCTTTGGTTGTTCGGTATCTTAACATAGCAACCAGAACATGTTTTAATACTTCAAAATTATTTTACAGTAGTCAAAATGTCACATTACCTCATCAGTTCAAACTCTCCATCCGCCGGTATAAAACTGATACTTCTTTCCGACTCAAACTTACTCAGTTTGACGCACTGATGGAACGTGCAGTCATCGATGGCTATTGAGGGTTTTCCACTGTAAATGAATTGAATGATTCATTCCAATTTTTTTCAAATTTGACCTTTTTGAAGCCCGAGTGGCCTGGTATTTGTATTACTGGTAATTGTAATTCTTGTAAAAAATATAACAATCACAGTGGAATATAGAGTTTATGATGTTCTTGAAACTTTTCAGATACCAAGGATTATTTATAGCACTCCTTACAGATGCTTCATGGAATAGAACATTAATGAAAGTTTTGAACTGTGGAAAAAATTAACGGTAAGTAACTTTACCTATTTTATTCCCTATTGTCTATTAAGTTAAAGCAATTCTAATACATGAAAATAGTATTAGTACTTGTACTCAAAGCATGTACTAAATCAGTAGTTCCCAACCTGTCGTACGCGTTAGACTTTAGTTAAATTTACAAGCAAAGAGCATTAATTTAATTAATTAAAACTTAGGCTACTTGTTGTGATTTTCAAGTAACCTGTAACCAAAAGTTATATAGTTTGATTAGTAAAAAGATTTAAGAATTGTGACCGTCGAGAGAAGTTTTTAGGCAATTTACATATACTATAACTCCAAGTGGTACACGACAAGAAAAAGGTTGGGAACCACTGTACTAGATAGATAGATACTTCACTCGATCTGGGAAATTTACCCACTTAATGATATAAGAGAATAGGCAATTTCACCGACCTTTTAGAAGCGTCTTCTCCGACTCTAGAAGTTTTATCCAGCACCAGTTTATCATTCATTCCAAATTTACACTCGGGCATTCCGCTCAGGTAACTTTTCATGATAACACGTCCGGCAACGTGAGCACTCAGTACTTGGCCTTGGTTTAAAAATAAAAAATTTAGTCAATACTCATATTCATTAGAGTAGTGCATATACATACTTAATACCAATTATGAATAATCCCCACTTTATATATTATTGATTTCATAAAAATGATCAAAGATTGAACTCTCAACTTGAAGTGCATTCTTTAATCTTATACAGAGCAATGAGCAAATGATATTTTTTTACTTAAACTATTTTGAAATTCTCTTAGCTACAACCAATTGTAATAAGTTTTGTGAAGGGGTGTTTGATCATGTATTGTGTTTTCATGTGCTATACTTAAAATAAAGTGTGTTTTGGTACTAGTTTAATTAATCCCAACAAATGTGCCACAAAAAGACAGAGCACAGAAGAACAAAAGTTAGAAAAGAAATTCAAAATTTTATCATTATCTGAATGAAAAATTTTCATTTCACTGCGATCATCCACCTGTTACCACACCGAATCGTCTTGAATTTTACAGTACTATGTATTTGGAGTAATTTAAAAAAGATTCAGTGAAAGGATTGAGTTACTATGTGGGAGTAAGGAAACTTCCTTATTGAACCAATTTTCCTTTTAATTGGAACAATTCTTATTCGGTTACTGAAGGCTACTCCACTTACATCACTCTCCACAAACAAGTAAAGATGTACAGTAGTGGTGCATTCCGCTCGAAAAGCAGAGGAAAATCAATATGTCGACCTACTCTTTGAAAAATCAATGCCCTATTGGTACTGCATGGCACCAACACCATGTGTGAATGATTTCCTATATTCCCACATTAACCCAGATGAGTCTCATCTACCATTGCTCTACAAATCTGAAACCACTGAGAGAATAAATAGTCAAATAATCACTTATTGATTATTGTGAATTATTAAGACTGAAAGTGACTTAATTAACAACAGACAAGTTATAGAGCTGTGTACAATACACAGAATTGAACAGTGCTTCCATCAATGAAAATGACCAAACAAACACTCATAAAATAAACCGTACCCTGCGGTGACATCAGAAGGTTGACGCTTTCGAGAACATCAAGAAATAGTTCGTTTCGTCTGTATTTTATCCCCTCCCTTCTCCATCCAATTTGACCTGTTACTTGGGAGGTTATCTGTGTGGTTTCTTCCTTCGTCTGTGAAGATAACAGTTGTAGAAATATACTGTTATCACAGGTAATGGTTATAAACTTTCATATCTATAATACAGATTGCAAACACATGTATTAGAGCAATACGTCGTAATGTATTCATCTCACAGGATGATAACGACATGCATGAGTATGTTTCATACTTCACAAGTACCATAATTGCCTCTGAATACCGTACGACAAGAAGTAGAATAAAAATTATGACAATCTTGAACTTTTCTGTGATAGTTAAATTATACATCATATCAAACTAAATGATGGCATGTGGTAGGGAGAAGTTTGTTGTCTAATTTGATAGTATACATTTAGGTCAACCATGGGATATATAAATATTGTATATGATAGAATATCGTTAAGGCAGCCTGTTCCCGAATAGTTTGCGATTCCAAATGGTACACCTCTAAGTTCTCTAACTAATTTTCCAAAGAAATAACAGAAAACATTTTCACATAGGTGAGGCATGAAATCCAATAGACGACAACAATATCGGACATTGTACGAGTACAAAATGCAATATCACAGCACAACAAGATATGGAGTGACATAGTTTTAGAGTTACCTTCCCGGACAAAGCGGAGACAACCTGATACGATAGGAAATCAAGAAATAGAAACGCTTTGAAGTAATTACGTGAGGCATCGTAAGTAAATTTCTCGTGCATTATCACCATAAAAAGGGATAATTAAAATAAGCAATGTAACAAGACACTACTAAACTTAGAATTTCGTTTCTCAATCTCTAAGATTGAGATTTTATCTGTGTTAAGCAGTTGCATCATCACAATGGCTTGGGGCATGTTAGTTAGTGGGTAATACGATCTGGTGGAACTTGTAAGTTTACTTACCTGGGTCTTGATTCCCTGTTGCGTGATGAAAGTTTTCAATATTCCAGTATCAGTTTTTTGCGGGTAGCCAAAATCAAGAACCTCTGTAAACATATAGTACAGGATAATGTACATGAGGATGCAGGACACAAAAAAGTTAATGTATTGTCAAAGAATGCTGGAATACATTTTCAGATCCTAATTTTGAAGTGTTATTCCTGCAACTGTGTAAGATCTATTTATTTATATTTTGCATGGCATGAAACTAAAAAAACTACCCCAAAATCTCACCTGTTGAAGTGAAGCTGAAGGTAATATTAATTATGTGTTTTGGTGCAACTAATACACTAAAAACCTATTCCACGCATACTGTTATGTTAACTGATATAAAGCTATTTATTGAAAGGGATTGAAGCCCTGCCTTGATACTCCCTTACATAAAACTACTGTCATCATTATATTGGAATTGAATGTGCTACAGAAATATATTTTGATAATTCGTCCTTGGAAATGATTTGAAACACCCGGAAGATATAGCGCAAACAAACCGTCAAGAAGTTCGTAGATAAGGACGAAATTATTTTTAATATTTTCTTCATTGATTTTTCCAAAATAGCTTTGCATCACATCAATCATCTTCATCAAGAATTCAAACACTAGAGCAGCGTTCACATTTTGCTTTGTTACCTATGTTACAAGATGAAATGAATTTCTCAAGTAAGATTTATATTTTCTGGTTAAAAGTCAAGTTTGAAGAAATCTTACAGCACAAAGCCATATATTTCCTCGTTTCGTGTGAAAGAAACTTGTCCTGGCTATGTTGGTAACCGGTGATCGAACTTGCTGTCTAGCGTGGATTACATTGACACGAAATGCATCACAGGCATTTCGTCTGTTGAAAAAATATGCATTTATTGGTAAATATTAATGTTATGAATTAAATATGTTAGATAGTTTTTTGTTAATTTTACAACACCATGAGTATGATGCAGGTTATCAAAATGAAATATAATGAACTCACTCTAAGAGGTAACTCTTGGCCTCTGTTAACCCTGAGTCATGTTCAATTCCCACAATCACTAAAATTCGTTTAAATTAATCCCCCATAAAAAAATTAATTTCGGTTTTCAGCAAGTGTGGTGGCTGGTACTGTGAACTGTTTTAATTTCAATAACTGGTTCCTGAGAAATTGTTGAATTCTGATTGCGATTGTTTTTAATTTAGTTAGTTCAAAATGGAGACTCACCCGATATCATCTCTGTAGATTCTGGATATCAAAACTTCACCTTTGTGGTTGTAAAGAAACAAGCCACCTATCATCCTTACGGTTAATTATTTCGTACTACGTTAAGCAAACAATTTCTATATCATTACTCCATCGCTTACTGGTCACAATTATCTGCCTTAATTAGGCGCATAAAAGAAAACACCACAAACACGAAGTTTAATTTCACGACTATATCAAACGCCAATTAAACGTAAACAACTCATATGACAATATAGTTCCAAGAAGTTTCACAAAAAATCTCTTCAGCAACTCGGACAACAACAGACTACTAACGCCACGTTCTCGGTCACTTAAAAGCTAGCTAGTAAATTGATTCTGGGCTGGGCAAATCATATTTTTTGCTTACTAACTATGTGCTCGCTTGCTAGCGGCTTCTACTGGGCAATAATTTACGGAATACTTCCGGTTTTCGACGATGAACCTGTTAGACTAGAGAATTTTAAGCGGAGCGTTTCTTATTCAGGAAGAACTGCAAAATCGATTGGCTAATTTAGATATCTCCAAAATTTTGCAACGCTATCTCACATAAGTTTTTTAGTCTGTTATTTTTAAAAATTCTCACATTATGGTATCGTACGGTAGGCAGTGTCGACGTTGAGTCACTTTTGCGACTGAAGTCTGGTGCCATTTACGATCCAACACGACAACACCCTGATAACAAAGGAGATTGCTTTTATGCAGATTTCAACTGTTACCAATCATTCAATGTGAAATAATAATCCTCGAATACTCAGTAGGTATACGTTGTGACAGCTTTTGAACATTTTGGAGCAAGAGTTTCTTACGTTTCCTACATTCTAGGTTGAAAACACACGATACACTAGAATTATCGTGCAATTATTTAAAACGTTACCTTGGTCAAATTGCCACTAGCCGCTTTCATTCAGTCACACAGATCTACATAGAAAAATTCGAACCAACAATATTTTGTGTAAATATTTACCCTAATTCGAATAATCAGCGCCTAAGCTTTCTTTTACCTATGCCTATATATTTTCCCTAAATGCATAGAAATGACCATCTTTGTACACATTCTACTATATATACTAGTAATGGATTCAACGATTTGCCGTGATTACAACTTTAAAAAGATATGATGACGTGTAAGCTCATAAGCAACATTCTCATACGTTGATAACATCACTTTACCAAACAAACAATTTGCATCGGTATTACTCTGTCGTTGATTTAGTCAGTACATATTATATTTACTGACACCGTTTTACGCTACCACGCTTCCTACAATTACGTGTTTTAGTCATTACTAAACATTCCTTTGTCATTGCATCACCACAATTTCACTGTGTCTGACTGGGAAGTTTGGACAGTATTTGTTGGCTCAGTTTTCCTTTGGAGTGAAAGCGTATGATTGGAAAAGAATCTATGGGTAAAATCAAATCAATATTTTCAGTTAGGCCAATGGCGCGACCTTTGCTAGATTCCCGAACTCCGTTTTCTTGCTATTGCGAACGATGATAATTAAATTTAGGTATTCTAATCATGTGATCTAACTATGTAGAAGAATTGTGATGATGAGGATGATGCATCGTCTTGCTCTAGATACATTGTTCTGTTGTACACTGCCTGGCTTTCATTGCAAGAGAGGTTTCCCCGTCTACTGACACACTGCACTCAATAATGGCTAGAGCTACAATAACATGCAACTCTCTCTAGTAGGCGGATAGCGTTGTAAATGCACACCGTCGATTTCAGGCCGCTGTAGCATTAAGAGCATCTTCATCACAAGTGACTGACAGGAATAAGATATAGAATAGTACTAGCTTGAGCTTGAAGTGTATGTAAATATGCAAAACAGTTTCCACTTCCCGATTTATTTTTCCTTTTCTGCATATAGTGTATTATATTATTTGATATACTGTACATATTTTTTCGTCCCTCACAATGCGCGGAAACTGCGCATCGGCAAACGTCTATTGCTCACTAGATAGAATGCGTGCATGGGTGTGTGCGGCAGCGCAAACACATGCGGATTTGAAGGAAATTGGTAACCGCAGAGATATAGCGAGTGGTGGCATATTAGAAAGCTGTATATTCAAATATGCAACTATAGTAGGATAAATAAAGTAGTTTGAAAGTAAAGTAATTTGGAGTTTGAGTATACTTACTTAAGCATATACGGTTTAGTTTCCTTTAAGATGTGCATTTATCCGAACTAAAACAAATAAGGGGGAGGATCTGTAGAAATAAAGCCTATTGAAAGGATAAACCGAGTTATTAAATTTCGGTCTTCTCACTTGCTTTAACTTGATTGGTAGCCTTGTCTAGAATGGACTTCTGATTGAATATAAACTCTAATGCTGTTGTTGTTTTAGCGCAATCGGGTAATTGTTACCAGTGATCGCTATATTTGCCAATTACATCGTAAAATGTAGTAAGGTAAGGGTTGTGCTACCATAAAACGTACTTGAGGTAATTCTGCGTAAAGAGAAATTTCCTTGTCTGATCATTGGTTATGCTGCTTGCTTGTAGCTATATCTAATTTACGAATTATACTGGAGGAAATATCACAAGATTTTAATTCCCGGATAGAAGTATGTAGTGGGGGTGTTTGTGCGAATAATCGGATGCATGAAATGTAAATTTTTGTAGATTTGCATGTAAATTTATACAGTTACAGAACAGAACAAACGGACGCTCCAATAATTATTATTTAGAATTTCCAGTCAGTTCGATAGACTGAAATATACTGCTAGTGAAGGAGAAGGGATGAAGAAAAGGTTCACATGAACAATCTACCACAGTTTTAGTTCACATGAACAATCTACCACAGTTTTAGTTTATCGCAATGTCACGCAAATACCACGGTATGTTTTTTAGCTATGATACTCTGCTTAGGAGTTGTGTTCAAAAAAATAAGACACATTATATTAACTGCTGTACTTGTGTAATATTCGAAACAGTTTCGCTGTGTTGGTTGCCTTTTTGCTATTTTTATTTTCGTGGTTCTCCATACATTGGAGGAAGGAAGTTAATGCTGTTAAAGCATTCTTCGCTACGTCATTAAAACCGAGATACGAGGTAGTAGGAGTTTATAGGCAGTGTCGTATAAAATCAGCCATTTGTTATATCATGATGTAAAGTTGTACACGACGCTGAAATAGCTCACAGTCAGTAGTCACATCATGGTAGGCGGAGGTTCACATGCAACCTAATGTACTGTACTGATTTTCAGCAGACTAGAATCTTTTATATATATTGAAATTAAGGAATGCTATCATGTCAGTTGTGTTTTTGATAATATAAATAGAACATTTTTATCAACAATGTGTAAAAAATTTCTGTCGTAGATTTCTTGTTATCATACAAGGTATTCATATAAAGTTATGTTAGCTCTTGCTTAAATTAATTGCCATATAAACGATAATGCAATGGAGGCAACAACTTAATCTATTCCTTTGAAGATTATCCGCTGCTTCCCCCTAAAAGATCATGGAATCGACGCAGACCAACAACGAAACAGAAAGTATTGAAACTTTTCTGAATAAATTAAAACTGGCGGATAAATACCTGCAGTGCTTCCGGGATAATAACTATAGCACCGTAGAAGAGTGCGCCGGACTGACAGAGCAAAAGCTAAAGGAAATGGGAATCACATTACCGGGTGAGCGATAAATTTACAAGCCACAAAATTTCTCCATATTGTTCTGCATTGTTCTAATCCATAAAAGTCTACTGCGATACATAATGGCCCAAAACAGCTAGGCTGTACACCGATGTTCAAATCTTCATTTCAATAATGCACATATTCCTTCCTTTTTCAAAAAGAAAATTCCATAATTTTGATCACATCAAATTAAAAACCCTCTGTAACAGTCTGCATTTATCAACATAAAAAATCAGATTCCTACGTGCCACTAGATAGCGTTTGCAACAAGGCCATATCTGGCAATAGCTGACAATCTGCCGTTATCGAGCGCGTCTCACAACCGCAGTTGGGCGTACGAATCTCGCCAGGGCCATATCCATGGCCTTCAGCGAGACACAATCACCTAGCTCACAGTCGACCCAGCTGTTAAATAGTGTGCCGGCAACGCTGGTGTCAATACAGAAATTATACTGATCATAATGAGTTTATAGGAACTCTGGAGTCCATCATTTTCAAGTTCTCACCTAGGAGCTTATTAAACTCATGATAAAAGCTTGACAAGAATCAGCTCACTTCAAATGATAAATGAAAATTATATGATTTAGAGGAAGTACGCTTTATGTGTATTTTCGGTTCTTTCCACCGTTCTGACTAAGCCTTAGAAAAGATGGGACCTATATAACGCATGCTACGGAATGAATAAGATTAAATTTATTCAGACCACCATTTATACATCTAACAATGTCATCATAGTGTGTACTATGTGGCACAGTATATACTGTAGAATATACTGGAAAATGACTGCTAATTACCACACCTTTGGAATTTGAGTTTGATGGGACAACAGCTCATTTTCGAAACATTGCAATATCAATCGTAATATTAATTAAGCAGACTGTAATAATAGCGACTGGATAGTAAAGTTACGTACAGTATTACATTAAAGTTTGTTCGCATAGTTCGTTTAACGCAAAGACCGTTCCTTCTGCCTGTCATCGTTACAGTATAGGCTATCGTTTGCTTAATTTCTAATGAAAAATTGAAATATTTATATTTATAATATTTATAAGACATTCATTGTAATTATACTGACATATTATTTGGACAAACGTAGATACACAATACTGGGCACTGTTATAACATAGGTAGGTTGCATTACCATGTATTACTCATTTACGGTCTGTGCGAAGCGTTCAGTTATGAATAATGTTCGATGTTGCTGTCATCAATCACCACTATAGCAATGCTTACTTACAATGCTCGCAATCCCACTTAGCAATAACAAATAGGCAAGCATCTGTAGGCAATTTGAAGGTAGTTCCTTGTTGGGGCGTGAGCGAATACGACCGATTACAGACGTTAATAGTGAGAGACGATATGACTGAACAGGTTACAATCGTCGTAGACAAGTGCATTGTCAGATAGTTAAATAAGTCATTAAACCGAAACACAGAGATTTGCTTCCATGTTTAATCTGCGTCGGATGCGTTAGTAGCAGCCAGAACAGTTGTCTGCATACTGACGCATGAGTTAGCTGCTACTGGATATCCCTTATACTGTGATGGATTTGAATCTAATGCTAGTTCCGATTCGATGGTTCAGAATTAAATACAGTTTTCTTTTGAATACAGGTCACTACAGAAGGATTTTGAATAAATTACCCGGATGTAGTATAAAAAAAGCAGCTCGCACCAACAGAAACTTTTACAACCAGGACGCATTCTCAAACATTCCTTCTCATATGGCCTCGCCGGTCGATCGTGTGCAAGAAAATGTTTCCGCGGAGGAAAATGGTAACTTTACGGAAAACCAAGATCTTAGCAGCAAGCTCTTTAAGACTAACGAAGAAAACGGCGATGCAATATCGTCCACTTCCCCTTTTAACACCAGTTCCTTGAAACATCCACATTCATCGACAGAAGGTGACGACACGCCCCACTTACTCACCCACGCCCCTTTCCCACCGCCCCCTGTACCAGAGCAAGGATATTCCGACAATGAAAACGATTTACCAGAGAATCCTTACGAAATAGGACAGACACCCGAAGGTGAACTGGTAGAGAATGTTCATCCTGTTATGGAATCCCATTACGACATTCCTAGACTTTTTGCAACTTCTTCATCAATCGAACTAGACGATCTCTGCGATACTCCATTGGAAGATGTCTACGACCTAGCATACAAAGAGGACAGTGTGATGTACCAGATGAAACAGTCAACATTTGACAATAATGACTATGACCATCTAGTCGAAAGTGACTATGACCACTTAGCCGGAGATGTCGATCGACAGGTCAATGAGGTGTCTCCAACGTCGATAGGGCTTGCTCTGAGCAATATATTCAAATATAGTTCGACTGCTCAGAACGTGCCATCTTCGGTTGAAAATGAAGGCGAGTACGACCTACTTGACTCAACAGCGAAACAGTTTCACAAGAAAGCGCTTTCGAGACAAAATTCTCCGAATACCATGCAACAGCAAGTGATCAATGTCAATTCAGCCGGCAGTTCTCCGATGAGCAAAACACACTCTCGAAGCTCGCCCGTATCCTTAGACACAAATCTGTTCCAAGATGAACAATCTTCTCCGAGGTGTACGTCGCCCATACCCACAACTTATTCATCAGATGGCGAGATGCGTTCAAGCGCTAAGAACATGCCCCTCCCACTCCTTCCATGGAAATCAGTGATTCAAGGTGCAGAAAATATCCCTTCCAACCCTGATCAACCAGTAAATACAAAAATACCCGCCCCATATGGGTTCTATTCACCCCAGCCCAGAAATGGGGTTGAAAGTCAGCACCTGTCCCAAAGTTTCGATACTCTTGACGATGAAGAGGACGAATATGACACATTATCGCGAAACAGCAGCGGCAAAGTGAATTACAGATCAAAACCAGTTATGTCCACGTCGAGATCGTTGCCAAACGATCAGGAAACGGAAGACGGGACTGATTACGAAGTCCTGGATTACCCATCGCAGTTTTTGGCTGCAAAAAAATCTAACGTTTTACCATCCGTCCCGCCAAACACTCCGCTACGATCTTTGGAATGGACGAAGCAGCCAAGTAATAGTCTTGAAGATACGGAAAGCAGTTGCTACGAAGAGGTATCGTTTCCATTCGAGACGAATCTCGCCCTGGACAGTTCGCGCGGACGAAGTATGACATTGATGGCACAATCGCAAAAAGACAAAGGATTAAAAGTGGATAATTCCGGACACGGAAACAGACGACTGACCGGAGTGCAATCACATTTTCAAAAGGCGAAGGCTGCTGTCAAAAAGAAGAAGGACGAAATTAAGCGGAAAGTGATGTCTGACGATCACAAGGCGGCGGCGTTGTCTGACAACGAAAGCATTGGAAGCACGTCGTCTAAAGACAGCAAAATATATTCTGAAAGTCCTTTGAACTGTTCCCAGGAAGATCTTCCTGGTATTTCCACACTGCCGCACTCATACTGCCCAAAGCCTAAATTGTCCTCAAGCGGCGCTATTGTTCCAGGCGAAGCACCAATCCAACGGACCAAATTAAATCGAATGTCGCCTGTAACTCGGAGAAAACGCGGCGATAATTCACCTGTTGGAAATCGATCTACTCATTCGGTATTCGAAGCGGCGTTTGACAAAGCGAACGCCGACAGGATGAATTTTCCCCCATCAAACGGCGGTACGCCAATCGCGGCCCCTCGTCCAGCACCACGAACAAAATCCAGAAATCTACCTAACAGAAGACCTATCTCTGTATTTGAGAGTGATTCGGTAAGATGTTTTTTACATTTGTATTTTTACTTTATTACTAGTTACCAGTTATTACTATGCTACCACTCCCGAATCCGAAAAATGCGTGTTCGTGAAGGGAAAAATATCTGTACCTATATGTTTGCTTTAACGCTATATAGGGTTGTCAATCATTGGTTGAACATACGATTCCGTTGAACCTGTGAAGAGCATATTGGTGAATATGAGTAGACAACATGTTTTTACATGTTCTTACATCGGGCATTCTTACAGAGACACCAAATACATGTTCTTACACTATTTGTTTCCATTCTATTCCCTATATGATAATTTCCTATATTGGGCTCCCAAATATAGATACTTTTTAGGGAATATATTTTCGTATGTGTTTCATTTCAATTTTGGGTCGCACCTGATATCCCTTACATCTTTGAAGTACTAGCAGAGCGATTCGGAGTTGTCCTGGTAAGTCTTCAACAGAAAAGCTTCTCTTATACTATAAGACTTTTTCCGGAACAGATTCAATCCGCTCCGCCCGGGTTTCCTTCTTCGTGTTTCATTCTGAATTCCATTCAGTAAAGATCCACGGAAATGGCGACGTTGTGACATCAATACTCCATTTTTTCACAATATAAATTTCAAACTCTAGTATAATTTAATTTTATGCCTAAATAGTTTTATACCTGTATTGGTATAGAGGTAGAGCTTCTACGGAGGTTTCAACTGAACTATAAGCAAGCCCACGTTAAGAAAAGGGAAATTGTATCGTAGATTTAAATTAAATTATTAAATTAAAACTACCTTTATTAACTACCTAAAAAAAGCTTTTTTGCCCTCCCATTACCCTTTCTTTACAGGCAACCTAGCCAAATCGTGCTCGATAATTAGGTCATAGTGTATTTGCGAGAATTTCCAAATATTATATGTCACGTGACATTACCTACTCCCACGCGAAAATTTCATTCTATCAATCGTTATAGCATTAAAATAGGGATAGGAATTGATCAACAGTAAGCTTTGTCGCCCACTTGCCGCAAACCAGACTTCCTTCTGAGTAGTAAGTGGTCTTTCCATTAGAAATTCCTTTAACATACCAACTTACATGCTATGCTCAATTAGACTAACAGTAGGACAATGACATCATTGATCAGTTGTATGCTTTTTACCTCAAGAGTATGAGTAAACGAAACCTTGTATTGTGTGTAGCTCTGTTATGATGTCTTTCACTCGATTCATAGTCATTTGACAGGAATATATAGCCTATAGAACAGTACAGTAATGACTGCCAACGGCTCCTTGAGAAGAGCTTTAGACGATTAAAAAAATACTACCGTTCGATGTGTTTGATTCGATGGATTCTACCTTATAATTTTGAGTCATTTTAACTATACCTTGCTGGCTCGAAATCGCATCGTAAGATAACCTTGCAGCATTTTATCCATTCATGCTTGTAGAATGGACTTGTAAGGATGCAACTTACAAGTTGCAATTATCGGACTTGAGTAATCGTTTGTTTTTAATATAGTCTTAGTGTGTAAATATTGTTTTGGAGGACAACAGTAGAGAATGAGTCACGGTTACTGTTAGACTTTAGACGTTACTAAATGCTTGGATTTTTTTTTATAACTTTTCGGGCAATTTAATAATCAGTATTACTGGAATCCTTTAGTATAGAACAAAATGTTGCTCCGAATTTCTCTATCAACAATGCTGGCGATACTTGTCACTGTTCATTTTCGTGAGAGAAGAGGATTGTTGACTGAAAGATATGCCGATATTAACAAAAGTTAATGACAAAATTAATCATTTACATGAACTCTTTCGACATTTTTAGCTATATAGATAAGTTGTCTCATTACTACTTTGATGTACTTTGGTAATCGAACCAGATTGCAAAAATACATGTGGATGCATGAGAAAATATTTCACGAATTATACTGAAAGGATCATCGTGTAATTATGGATGAAGAATATTTTTTGGAAGTAGAGAGAATAAAGCGAATAATGAGAGTAGCTCAACGGGAGATAGAAGCTCAGAAGAAGGTGCAGAGACCTTAAAGTTAAACCGCTAAATAGATGTGATATCGATTATACAGGCACTCCTCACTTAACGACCAGGTTCCATTATAACGACTTGGTTGTAAAATATCTTAAGATATTGTTTTAATGTCACCCAACGGGTGATAGAGTTCACGAGAGTATGGAAAGTTACCAAGTATCAGTTTAACAATAAATTACCTGAATACTTGAATTCGTAAAGGTATATTGGAAACACTATTTAATGGTCGTAAATCTGAGGCACGGTCGTAGTTTGCTGGTAGTCATGATAACGGTCGTAAGTGTGAGCGATCATTAAAAGAGATGGTCGTTCAGTCAGGAGTGTCAGTAATTACTATAAGACATATGGGTGCGAATAACTTTGAATCTCTTGTAGATTCGTAAGGAATAGCAAATCCAAATACTGTACAGTACTACGTATTATTGTCTGACTGCGCTTTCACTTCTTGACCTGATTCATAAACAGAATTCGTCATTTGTATCTTCTTCCTTGTCCCCTTCCTTGTTTTATTAATCTTTGTCCTTTACTTTCTCAGAGTAATAGATTTAGTTCATAACAAATTCCTAGGGATGAAGTCTATTTAAACTACTTTATTTTTTACGTCTTCGGGTCGGGATGGGCGACGGTGTGTACTAGGGATAAGGGTAATCCGTGAAAATTTCGAGCGTTTGAGTGATGGGTGCCTTCGTAAGCATAACAGTGGTTGTTGGGAACTGTTTCTTGATTCAGCTAAGGTCATACTGCAGTCACGATTCTGATAACGCGAATCATTAGCAACTACTGACACTTTCAACTAGTTGGATAGCTAGTTGACTTACTTTTACCAATAGAGTTATAAATCTTCAATGTTTCTATTTAGTCCACTATGAAAACACTGTCTCCAGGCGGCGCCTTCTTCGACGGGATACCAAGAACGCAATCTGTATCCGAAACACCCCCGACGCCTCCCGATTTCCTGGATATTCCTGAGGGAGAGTACATGGATGTAGAAGATACGAAGATTAAATCGATACCCATCATGTCCGTGTCACCACTGGTATGTGATGTAGTAATTATCATTAATTAGTTAATTAGCTGAAAACAGTCATTACGATTTTATTATTTAATTCACGTTAACCTTGACGCCTAATCTAAATTTCGGTTGATATTGATCAATCTAAGAATATCTACTATATATATATACTTCATAAGACAGTATGATCGAAAAGCAGGTTAAAATACTCTTCGAAAGCTTAGTTTGCTTTGTATACAAAGTACAAGCAAGACTCGTGTATATCCATGCAAGACCAATACGGCCCATTGCAGCAGTTCCATACGGATTGTAGCAAGATATTTTGGTGAACTTCTGTTATGTTTCTGTGTGGGAAGGAGTGTGACGAATTGAACCTCAGATATCTCTCTATTACTGCAAATAATCAATCCTCCGATGTTACCGCGTAATTCCAATTTAACATTTCTTAGAAAAATTATTGGACACTCGTGGCTGTTCTCTTACGAGCGTAAATTTAGCAGTCGCAATCGTCCAATTTTTCACTGCGTACATCAAGGGATAGCCAATTCAGTCGCCTTGATCGAATCATGCGTGTTGATCAAGGGATGCCTGTATCAGTATTTACTGTATTCAAACCCAATATATACCTAATATAAACTATACGGTACAATCTCAACACCTATCATTACAACATAATTTTTTAACTATCAGTCTCAATTAATGAAACTACACGAACATGAGAAAAAGTTCCCGATTGCTGAACAGAGATATTTAGCACGTTTTTACAATAGTGTATGATGATAGATATGAAGAACACTGACAGCGCCAATACGTGCACTGACGTAGCGTACTATATGCTCATTTTTCCGTTTGAAATGTCTTCTGAGAAATGACTCGCTGTGATAGGCTTAGGCGATTCGATTTTATCGTGATTGACTTATATTGCTCATTTGGGATTGGCATGTGAGAAAATTTTTATTGCCCTCCGACTTCTTTTCCCTTGTTATCTGTGTTTATGATGAGATAACAGTTGCTAGCTTGCATGGGCGCTGTGGTACAGGAATGGTCAGACACACTTACATAGACGAGCAATTAGTCTTCTTGTCGTATAGAAGAAGTATTATCCTTAGATAGTCATTTACTAGGCTTTTTGTATGCTCTGGTTCGTAGACTGTTATTAGATCAATATGTAAATATTTCTGAACTAAGCTTTTTCTGTATGATCGAGTATGGAGTCGATATATTCCACCCACTAGACCTGATAATATATTCAGTTTCATCGAAGAACCAAAGCATTGGTTTGCTTGTTTTCCGAACCAGTGGAGCTTAGAGTAAAAATATGGCAAAATAATGCTAATACTGTAACGTATATAACTTACATGAGCATAAACCCAGCTAAGGCTTGCTGAACTTCTTCATTACACAGTGCTACTGCTCATGTGGCACAAAATTATTGTACTGTGACAGTAAAATAAGTAGAAGTGTTGTTACGTAAACTAATGAACACCAGATTCAAATCATCGTTCCGAACGATCGAAGTGCTGGACTTATGAAGAGTTCCGGATTACTGACCTTTAACCTGTACTGTTATGTCGTTTATAATGTTACGAAGAGATTTTACTGCAACGAGTCACAAATACTACGTAGGATAGTTGTACAAGGCCAGACTGATTATCATAAGAGCTAAATTATACTACCGATGCGTTGCTGCGTACGAGGACCACTATCTTAATTGTCGTAATTGGTAGTATAGGTGTAATTAATTTGTAGCTGAGGCGTCGGAATTTTTGCATGTCTTCATACACTCTTCAGTTGCGCACAATATACGTAGTTTTCTAGATTGTGGTATATTATAGTGAAGTTTGAAGTCTATGCTTGTTATGCGTTTTTCCGAGTTATTCTATTCCATTGTAAATGTCTGGAAGCGGTATAGTTAGGTAATAATATGAGCAGGTTTTAGCCTTCACATGTTGCTGAGGTCCTAAAGGTCCTAATCAGAAACTTTCAAACAATTTTACCTGCAGATATTTTTAGTCTTTTAATACAGTATTTATGTACGCAGGTCATTTTTGGCCAATCACCATGAATGCATGAAGCACCATGGAATGCATATCCTGTCACTTGGAATCACATAATAAATACCAAACTGATACAAAAAATAAACGCTGTGGTTCCGTGCTGCACCACATTCTGTAGATTATTCTTTGGTATCGACATCAGTGGTTCTTAGTGCCATTTTGTAACCTGATAATCTGTAACCTTTCATACAATATATGTAGCATATTATGTAAATGACCCATTGTGAAGAATCTCGTGATTGAGCTCGATTTTGTACATAAATGATGAATAATCAGTGTACAATGTACTGTAGACTGTAGAGTATGCACAGTCACAATAGGATAGCATTAGGTCATGAGCTTATGTGGCCCGAAATATCATTCAGTTTTTCATACAACGTTCAATATTACCAGATTAGTTTAATTAAGTGCTTTTACACCTTCCATAAATAACGGGATTTGCTTTGAATTAAATGTTTTCGTTTAACATTGGCAATGCTTTCAATACGAGCCTGATTCGCCATTTCTCATTATCGAAAAAGGAGTTTAGTAGTACTCATACTGAAGCATATGTTCTTCATAAAAATCATTCAGCATTATGCATGCATTTTTCTCCTCCTTATCAATTAGTAGTAATACCTAATGTGCAGCACGATACCAATAGTTTCAGTGAAATCTTGTGAAGGTGTCGATGCTATTTTCCTGTTATTATAGTAATCGATCAGTGCATATGCTTGTTTAGTTCGCTCTGCGTAGTATTTTTCCGTGTTGCACGGCGTTGGAATTCGACCACAGGCTGCGGTGCGTTTCGTGGTTGAATAGTGAGAAAAGCAAGAAAAATATATGACTAAAATAAGATGCGTCGAGCACATTTCAATGCTAGTGACCTCTAGTCTAAATTAATGCAGTGATTCTGATATTCAGTAAGATTTTTCTCTTTTACAGTTGATGTATATTTGGTAGCGGGCATTTCCGATTCCTGACACTATACTATTGATAAAGAGAATAACGAATACAAAAAATTCCAATTTCTGGCTTGAGCCGGTTTCTCGGTAGCTTATATGAATATAGGTTTCACTAATTAGAATGAATGACCATGCTATATAGCAGTATCTTCATATAATGGTTTCTCCATGGCCATGTATGTTATGAGAAGGTTACTTATAGTTTTGAGAGGTGAAATAATGAGTGAGTTCAGTAAGGATTCCAAATAATGGTTACTGCTAAATTTACCACCAGTTGAATATAAATTTGCCTACGTCAGTGGATTGATGAAATTTTCATAACAATGCTATCGAGATCTTATACGTGCCTGCTGACGTCGTTAAGAATAATGTTTTAGTTCAGTTAGTTCAATCTGATGATGAGTATAGAGGAAGTGCAAAATGAGTACAAAAAGCTTCAGACGTAACTCAAAATGTAAGCTGCCTTAAAATATTTCCAGTAGTATTTTTCATTTTTTGCTCCTTTCAACAACATAAATGAAATTCCCACTTTACACTACAATAAATAATGAACATGTGAGGAATGCAGAAAAATGTTAATTAACTCTATAGAACTCCACTTTATCAACGAACTCGAGCTAACTGATGCCAAATGGGCCCTTGGGCCGGAAAAAAGAATTCGGGCTGACCGGAATTTCGTCTCAACCGAGTTCAAGCAAAACGAAGTTTAATACATGTATTTTAATAGGGATTTTGCCAGGACCATTGGTTCAGTTCAAGCTAACGGACATCGAAATAACGAGCTTTGACTGTATTCAGTGCATTATGCTATTTTCACCTTGAATTAGGTGTATTTGCTGAAATGTTTTCGTACCTCGAACAATTCACAGTCCGAACGGCCTCGTGGAACGAATCAAGTATGAAGTGCGAGGCACCACTGTATTCTTATATATGATTCATTTGGTCACATTAGCAAAGCCGTTCGATATTTTAATCAAATTTATGAGCATCTCAAGTATGTGCAAAGGGAATATTCCTACAATATGTGTAAATGAAGTCATTCAATTTCTATTCCTCGCAACGGTTTTATTTACTCTTTCACCCTGATATTAGGCAAACGTACATTGCTGTAGGCGTCCTATGAGTGTAGAACGTTGCGTTGTACTGTAGTAGCAATTAAAGCGATTAAAGCTTCAAGTTACTTCATTTTTGTTGTCCGTTCACCTCAGGTTTATAATACTAATTAATGTACGACGATTTTAGTTTCGTTACGTGAATGCGCCTGTACCACATTACTTAATGCTAGGTAAATCTTTCGATATGCAGCCTATCTACTCATTAGTCACAATAAATAATTACAGCACTGCGGTGTAATGATGATCGAATAAGTAGTTATAGGTAATGATGTATACTGTTGTGTTAGTGTATACGCTCTTGAAATTAAACTCCGTCGATGTGAACTGTCAACTGTTGCCAGGTTCTGTTCGCAGGGTCTCCGAGATACAGCTTTAGCGAAATGGATATGTATTAGTGTACTTGTTTAGTGCTAGTTTTATAATAGTTGTGTATTTTTCCAGACGCATATTAACAATTACAAGACCTTAAGCTAATGAACACACTGATATGTGTTAAATTGCTACAACTGCATTTATTAGTACTGCGACGTAGCGTGTTAGTAGGTCAGATTTACGGCTGCATAAAGAACTTCATATACGTCCGTACTTAGCTTCGTTGGCGTCAGTAATATCGTACCTACAACGCCACAAGTTAACCTTGTAATTAAAGGCAAAATAGTACATACAGAGAGCCGGAATATGAATCGAGGCGCCTAATTGCCGAGCAGAGACGAGGGACAGTCTAGACAATTTTAATTTTTCTGGCGACTTGGCAGAGACTGTAACTCATCTTGACACCAACGGTGATGGTGGGTAGCCTCTAGATTCCAGTTTAGCTGTATTTTAGTAGTAAATTGCTTTTATTTTTCGGTCATGCTACGATGGAAATCAGATTTCGAGATACAGTCCATTAAAAATATTAACTGCTCCACCGACTTTTGAAAATTTTACAGGAGGTCTCATTTGAGTATGCTCCATCGTTAAGGACACGTACTTTTCAAACTCCTTACATTCTTTTAACATGGAGGGTTAAACAGCAATGTTGCAACACTCGATTAGTGCTTACTAGAAATATCGTTTATACACTTATATCAACTAGCAGACTTCTATGTAAAATAGCAGTTTATGGTCATTGTAATTGCCATCAGATTAGAAATATATAGCTGACATTAATAGACTGATGATACTTTAAATATAATGTTCATATATAGATTTGTGAATATACATAACATTAGTAAAAAGTAACATTAACTAAATGTCAAAAGTACCTAGTATTGTACAACAATCTACACTACTCTTCAGTATTTCCATATATAGGTATGAACGTCGACGAGTAATGTTGTATAGTGTTATCGATAAGTACATGCCAAAAACCATGTAGCAGGTAGTTGGGTATACTCGGGTAAACATTGTATATGGATGCGGGTGCGAACATCAAAAACCGAAAACCAACCATCTAGACTTAGAAGATATATTAAAAGAACGAAATTCAGATATCTACCTACTGGCATGCACTGTAATTCTAATTAAGGCTATGCTGTACCGGGTAACAAATTCCCCGTAAGAATGAACTCATTTCCACGTATTGAAAGTCATTTTCGTTAAGTTTAATGTCAATTTCAATATCACGAAGGCTAGGATTTGTCAGTAATTGATGTAACCCAATCGTGACACTGTTATCTTTTTACAGACCAAGAAAAGAACAAAAACGGGTTGGCTCTACAAACATGGAGGGTAGGTTCACCTCTTTCTCGAATTCATGCTAGTTTTTGTTTCAGTCATCATTAATTAAAACGATTGTTCGGTTACACTTGAATATTTATGGATTCCAGGCGATATCATTCAAAATCTTTTACCTCGTATAAATCCTTCAGAGTTGAGATCTTAATATCTTCACTTGACTTCCACGGTCCGATTTTTTTAGCGACTCTAGTGACCATTATGAATACTTTGACAATGATCATTAAAACGATATAAGAAACAATCCTTCCGAACCTTCCACTCAAAAAGCCCCTTGTACTACATTTTCATATAAACCCATTTTTAGTACATATATGTGGGAGTGATGTGGTTGTAATACGCATTGAAACTGAGTGCCAATGGATTTCGGCTCTTTCACAGAAAAACGTGTTGGCGCGCTTAGTACTATCATAACGATCACAGCATTTCTTCCATTAGCATATCTAAATAGTTATGCGGGTTAATCTGAGGTGAGCATCCTATCTGGGATAGGGTATGGCGTATCCAGTTGGACTGGCGTATGATATATACTTGTAATTTAAATTTTATTGAAATGAATACAGCATATTTCAAGCACTATATCTACTTTTAGACATGATGGCAGAGCACCCTTACGCAGACGTTGGGCTGTATTCGACGGAGACGAACTTGCATACTATGAGAGTGACAATAAGGTAACGGTAACTAGATTTGTTAATCCTTTAAGTAACTGTATATTATTTTTCTTTCTTCATGAGTTATTGCGGAAATTAAACTCGGTGATGATTTTCAACATTTTTAGACCGACTTTAGCAAAGGAATTATTCCTGTGGAGGTTATGCTACGAGTTCAGGTGCCGCCCAATGATTCGTTAGTCTTTCACGTTCAAACGAAAGGTGGTCGCAAATATATATTTCAAGCTGAAAGCAGTGATGAACGCACCATGTGGACGTCCACTTTGATGGCCGCTATCATGATGTTTGAGGTGGGTTTACTAAATGTAATTTCGGTGTTGCGGATTTCGGATTTCTATCTATTATAACTAAGCGGGCTTTTTTGAATATGTTTTTGTTGCTGGTTTCCTTACACAAAAAAACCGTACGTATTTTTCACTATACAGTATAACTATATGACTTTCACTATATAAAGTAATGTACAAGTAATAACGCTAGTCATGTTACACTCATACATGGAGGTGAAATTCATATCTCAAGTAAATGTTACTTACTATACAAATAAAACGTGATGATCATGAACATGATATTAGGTAATATCTTACATAGTTGTTATACCCAGACTATACACAATAACATTGTTTCCTTCGTTCAAAGTTTTTTTAATAGATTGGACAATAAGTAATTAATCTCATATATGTCGTCAATGAAGGTTGGTTCACCTGATGAATAGGTATAGTCCACGAGAGAAAATTTTCCAATAAGCTGCGAACAGTTCGATGAATTTCTGTTTTACGAATTGGAGATTTCGACTTTGATACTTTTAGATCAGTTTCAGATTTCATTATATGGTCAGTAATTCTGAACCATCAGTTCCATCGTCCACTACTAACAACAAGACTCCAGAGTAAGAGATTTAGAGGGACCACCCATCTTATGAAATTACCGTCGAGAAAATATATAGACAGCCTTAGGCGTCCGCTGGGGGTGGTAAACAGGGCAGTTGGCCGTCTTCGGAATGGAAGCCGTATATCTACTTTGTTGTACTACTGCTGTTGTTCAGTCTTACTTGCAGCTAGTTAGTGAATTACTACAAAGTTCAACTGTTCTTTTTCATTTATTTTTAAGGCTAAATTATCATTCATTTTTTCACCCTCCGACAAGCAACCTGATATGTGTATTTTGATACATAATATCAATATATATAACTTTGACTTCCCCTAAAAAATTCTCAGCGAATGCCCATAGACCTACCCTTAAATATTTTTCATTCAATATTCCTATTTTCATATTTAAGATGTACTGATTTTCTTTCTATTGTTAAAGCCAATGTTATTTTAACAGCAAATTCCAGGCTACCAGTTCAAACCGGGAGGCCGTAGCATGTACATGCCGTACAAAGAGGGTTATTTGAAAATGGACGGAACTAGACAAAAAGTATACCTCGCCATCAAAGGGGATCAAGTTGCGCGTTATAAATCGAAACATGAATTTTCATTTGCCCAACCAGTTACGAGGTAAGAAACGAATTCATCGTGAACTCTATGCTTTTATTCTAAGGCAGGTATATTTTTGTCACATTTTAACTGCAAAATTGGTTAAGATATGGTTACAGATATGGCTTTAATATGTTCTGCTATTGCAGTTCTAATTGGAATTTTTTCTTAACTCGTAACAGTAGTTTCGGGAGAATATGTGCACATGCGCGTCAATCAACTTTAATTCTATTTCGCGGAAATACGGAATCGAAAAAAGCATCCGTGCATGTAGAAATACGTCATCACGTATGACAAGGCTCACACTACAATACATTCCGTCATTTCATTATTGGGAATCTACAGTTGACAACACTACATCCATTCTTCATCGAATCTAACCTTTGTAAAATTCTGTAATGACAGATTGCAGATGAAGCTCGCCACTGTAAAGGACATCGACAAGAAAAAATTTCAAATCGTGTTTCCCTACCGCACGTTCACGTGAGTAGAACGTCCATCTTTTGAATAGTCGCGTGATTGCATTCGATGAAATTAGTCCAAATTTTAATACTGTATATTACATATGCGGAAGCATATCCCTTTTCATTTTTTCGCCTTATATGGTGGAGTATTTCTGAGCTAGCTCGTTTGCAATTTTACTGTCGAATAAATGCATTCATGATAATATAATAGCACACTATAGATATTTCTGTTTTTTTTACACTTTTTTAAATTGGTTCCCAATGATCTTTCGTAAATCAATATATCAACCAAAAAAAGGCCTCAATAGTAGTATAGTTACAACTTATTCTTATATTATGTGCCTTGTATTATTGTTGAATTGAATAACCACCTGACTGGTTTTTTTAACGTACTGACCAGCTGATTGGTAGGTTCCGCTATAAATCCATAAGGAAGGAATTTTAGGTGATTTTGCCAGTTTTAATGGCCGGCTTCCAAGTTTTAAGCGTATTCTTAGGCATATCTTAGCTTGTATCTCTGTAACCAGAAAGCGACTTAATCTTTGGTTCAGCTGACATAAGCTAGTACAGTATGAGGTGAAAACTTACAACTACGTGTGTGACCTACATGTATACTTGTATGACCTTTTGCATTTTTGAAGCTACGTGGTACGGTAGCACCTTTATTGCGTATCGACGTTGCCTCGCTGAAGCAATCTTTGACTCTAATGAAGCATTAACTAGCCTACTCTACACAAGATAGAGAAATAAAGTATTGCATATATACAAATCTTTACCCCTTGCTATTCCAGTTACAATACTCCATATTACGTGACTGGTCATAGAAAACCTCGGAACTAACTTAAAATTGTTTGAGTTCAAATCTAAGTACTATGAGTACATGTAATAAACGGGCTCTACCTTTCAGTGACTATGGGTATATCACCAGGTCATCGAAAATATTCTTGTTTAATGTATCAACAATAGATCTCGTCTGAATAGACCTAGATTATATTCTTTTGCCCAGGTTCACAGCAGACAACGAAGAAGAAAAGCAATCGTGGATCGAACCGCTACTGGATGCAATTGCAGAAGGCTTGTCCGACTACGAAGTAAACGTTTGTTTAAAATATGTAAAATAAAACCATACTGTTGTGATATAGTATAATATTCAACTTTTTCCTTAGGTTCTCAATGAAGTATGGGCCAATGAATCTAATAAGAAGTGTGCAGACTGCAACAAACCCTTCCCTGACTGGTCTTCTATAAATTTGGCAATTGTAATCTGCAAACACTGTGCCGGGGTACACCGTGAACTAGGAGTGCAAAATAGCAAAGTTCGATCTTTAAAAATGGACGTTAAAGTGTGGGACAAAACCATGAAACGAGTAAGTATGAAATATATTACTGATTCAAGGAAGAAATTATATTTTTTCATTAATTATTGAATATGTATATATATATATATTAGTACAGTTGCACTGGTTACAAAATAGAATGTATATGCATGTGTTGACAGAACTATGCCAATGTCAATTTGTGGTAAAAATAGACAACGAATCACCATATCAATATTGATGAAACTTCCAGATATCGTTTGTAATAGTTCTAAGACTCTTTTAACAAAGTTTTGGGTCATTTAGAGTGACCAGGGATTCACTGTAACATAATTACGAGCTATTATATGTTCCGATCACTGAACAGAAATGCGCAGCTCACGTATTTAAGAAAGTAAGCAAATTTTCTGTATGTGGGTCTGGTAACACCTATGACAGAGTACGGATAAAGAGGAAATAATCTATATTGCATTAAAGAATTTGATTTTGTTTACTTTAATAATAATGGCATGTCGTTTCCTATCTGGAAATTGCTATCTCAAAATATCAGTCCGAACAAGCTTACAATAATAAATTTCGTTTCAGTTACTTTTGGACATCGGGAATAATAAAGCCAACAACTTCTGGGCTTGTAATTTGAGTAGCAGCGAATCTATCACAGATATGGCAGATAAGTGAGTAGTTGATAGTATAGTGTATGTAACGAAGATGCCACGCTTGTTTTGACAGCCTAAAGTTTTATATTTTTTTTATCACAACTACTACAGTATCTTATGGGCAAAAAGAGTCGCCAAAAACGTCTGACTTCTAGATACTTCGTGTTTACAGTATTAAGTGTTGATTGTATTCAAGTTTGGGTGTTTAGTTATGTAATAGTAATTGCAGTTCATTTTTTTGTCTACGTTCGTTTACTTTCTCTTCACACTCCTGAAGAATTCATTACAAATCCTTGACAAACGATGCCTTGATCCGAAACACCATTGAAATTTTACTCGACGTTCATTAGGTCAAACCACAGCCACCCCACAAAAATATGTCCATTATTCCTATTTCTATACCATATATGTCCAGGACTATTTCTGCCAACAACGAAAGCAGAACGCCAGCTTTTTTTGAGGTACTGGTATAAATTCAGACGACAGCAATGCAAGTTATTTTCGATTACATTTATATTTAATGTCAATCTTCATAATTTGCTATAAAGCAGGAAATCACGTGCTGCAAAATTAAGAAGTTCAACTAATGGTTCAAGTGACAGTATAACAATATTCCTTGATAGTTTCGCATGATTTCTACATTGCAATTCGTCAGCAAAAGCAACTTTCTGTATTTTTTTTTAGAAAACAGAGAGCTTGGTTCGTGAAGGCAAAGTACGTTGATATGAAATACGTAAAAGTACGTCCAGAGGCAGAGGATCAGGAATTATTGAATAAAGTAAAAAAGAAATATTGTTTTGTAATACGGTTTTGACGGATGGGACGAAATGCATACGCTTTTGATCAACCATCAGTAAATCTCCAGTACAATAATATTTCAACTACAGCATCTAGTACCTTTCACCTATACATTGCTTATGTTGAATTGACTTTGACTCACAAAAAATACTTGTGGAACTACCATTTAACATTTTAACTGCAATGTACCATGTAACGAAATACCCCGGGTTTGTAAAATACCGTGCCTCTTTGATTAAGAGACAGTCATATAGCAAGCAATAAGCGATGACTAATATATTTAGTGGTTGACAAAAGGTTAGCAAAACGGTATCTAGGGGTATTGTAAAATACCGTGCCTCTTTGATTAAGAGATAGTCATATAGCAAGCAAAAAGCTATGACTAATATATTTACTTAGTGGTTAGCAAAACGGTATCTAAATATACTCGAGCTAAATTTGCGATACTAACTAGTGACCTATAGTTGTGTTGGCCAATGTAGAGCTGTTGACAGGATCACCATATATATATTGTGGTTTTTTGTTTTGTTACCCTTATGGAGATATTAATTACTCCACCCCACCAAGCTTGTTGAATATTATCAAACGAATCTTCCTAGTGTTATCTGTCATATTCTATTCATCCTATTTATATATTAATCATTTCTGCATATTATTAACCTGCAGTGTCTCGTCCAAGCCATCATAAGCGAAAACATTTTAGAAGTGTACAATATTGTCTTCAGTGGTGCAGACATCAACTGCAATACGGGAAAAGAACATGCAAAAACTCGTGAGTCGTATTAGAATTTTATTTTGATGCAGCGGTGACCTTATTGAAAAATCGAGAAAATAATATACGTATACGTGCGTCATGTGAAAGATCACTGACCTTAACCACGTTATGACCTTGCTTATCGTTTTATCGGGATACATGAAACCATTAACAAAAATTTCATTATGCAAAGAATTTCTTTATTAACATATTTCGATACATGTGTCGAATTCTTTTCTTTTTTTACGGAAGCAAGACTATTTTTAGTTGCAAAATTTGCATTATTACGAATATTTAATTTATATCCATACCATAATGAACATAGATGTATATGCCATCCATACCGAACCCTAATTGTAGGAATGCAGGCTTTTTTTAGCGCAGTATATTTTCAGCTTCGACCTATCATATTCATGACCAGAACATATCCCTAACCTTGAATGTAATGTAGCTAACTGCACGTCATCTCGGAACCGTTCTAACCGAACCGGAACTAATTCGAATAAACAACTGTTATTGCGACGAAATCCCCACAGCTTTTATTCCGTACACCGTATTGCAACAGGAAGCTATTTTTCGTATCATTTCGTGATTGAGTGAGGGCAAGTTGAATGCAAGCGAGTGAAACTAAGCTACATCCTGAAGAAAACCTGAGATCGCATTATAGAAACCCTTAGTTTTATTTAAGAGTAAACGCCTATGGGCTTAAATTGCTCGAATAGCAAATGTACACGATGTAATATCTTTTTTTAACCAATAATAAGATTTTTGTTGCTTACATTTATTTCGAGAACAATTATCGACGTGGAAATATTCGTGGTTTTATTGTGCATTAGCAATTTTATTCGAGAAAATTTTACGGTGAAGTCGCCGGGGTCTGTTCGTATATGTACTTGTTCTGATAAGGCGAGGATTGCAACAGTTATTATTTTTTATTGCAAATAGCTATAAAAAGAATATCTTGCAATTTACAGTTAGTTTGAAGTCGAATATCAAGTCCATACTTTCTATGGTGAATCTTTTTCATAGTCTTGCTAAGTTACCTCTTCTCGACCTAAACTGCTTTATAGGTAGCTAAGAACAATAGCACTGCCCACCTTCCCTAGAAAATTTTAGTCTGCTAGATTTATCTATGCTGTAATGGCGATTGTGCGTTTGAAATCCAGTGGACAGATATAAACTGAGGAAATGGGCATTTTGACAGCAATGAAACCGTGTTGCATATCAACTGCAATATTTATTCCGAAGTAGTTTTAGAACTACGAATATTCGTGTGAACATGTTGCAGTTGACTCCGCAATTCCTTTTTATCACTCTCCCTTGTATATGGCAACGTTATTTTCAGTTTCGTGAACCTTGACCTTATACAGACTGCAGCACTCTAGAACCTCGTGTAGATTATCCCATATGTATATGGCGATATTTTCAGCCGTAGAAGGATGAGTCTTGAAATAGGCGACGTCTTCCAAATTTTTGTGATCCATATTATCCATGATGACTTTCTACAAGAATTTCAACAGAATTTTCGTTATGCAACATCAATATACCTGTAAAGGCTAAACAGTTAATAATAATTAAAATTTACCGCCAATAGATCTTTCAAGTGCGTCAGATTGATCACCATTCCTGTTACTTCATCCACTTTTGCGTACACAGTAACTTCTACCCTGTGTGTGCAAGGTTAATGGTTAGTTTTCAAAGCAGCATTAGATAACATGGTCTATAGTAGGCTCACGTGTAATTATGTCCGTGAAAATTGACACATTTGCCATACAGTCGTTTGTTTTCTTCCTCTGATAATTGGTGCGAATAGAGGCGATGGCCTGCTGAAAACCGCACCTTTCTGTCATAAAAACACTTGTTATGGCATAGGCGTCATTAAATATGAATGAATCGTATTACATGCTAGAATGCAATTAGATTTTACGTCAAAGAAATCACAGAAAATTATCTATGTTGCATATGATGTAAGCAGTGGTGTCATGCGCAGAAATTACGGTGTACAGGTTCCCTGCTCACGGAGAGCGTATCGTTATAACGTTGATGAGTAAAAAATGTAAAATAAGAAAAAGAATAAAAATATATTATTATAACAGAAATCAGTGGTTTCCTTTAACATTTCGTTTATATATCCACGCCGTTAAGTACTGTAAAATACATCTTTGTTCTGGAAAAGAATTCATTTATCAGAAAGGCATAAATGAAAGAGGAATATCAACTAACAATCTGAAAGGTATGCCCCTCTCACAAATAACTATATAGGTCACGTGGGCCCGCTAGGGTAAGAGCTAGTTCTAACGAGTTAATATATTCTGTCCGTATAAACTCAATTGACGCAATCGATGGTACTTTCTACTGCATTTCAGAGGCAAGAAATACACTGAAATTTTTCGCTTACCTGGAAATGTATACCTTCCTGTTCATGACACTCGTCTGTTTGTCGTAACTGGAAGTCGTCCGTGTTTTAAAGATGCGTGTGCAAAAATTTCGTATATTACGTAACTTTCTACGGTAGATTTACGTAACACCGGTTATATAACTCCGGTTATATAATGCGGTGAGGCGATAATTGTAATTTTCTAAATCTTGAGCATCACGCTACACGGCACACAAGCAGAATACGGATTATTATCTTTACTATAATGCCAATATGCTGAGATTAATAGCTGAAACATACATAAATATACACAAGCCTTCAATTTTTTACTGTGTTAATAAAGGCCGGATACATATTATGTCGGCTGCAAAAATATAATAAAATTGGTTATCCTTTAGCTTCAGCTTTATATAAGAAGCTTGTTATTACTACTAATCCTTTGATTATTCAATCGTGTACACTCAGTTGGCAATTTGTACTTGTACACTGCTCGCTCTTGTTGTAAATACTTTGAACAATGAGACGGTTTTAAATACAATATTGCGATTTGTTTAACACCGCAGTGAAACAAGTGTCTATTGTTCTATATTAAACTGGAATAGTACCCATGTATTGTTGACCGTGTATAATACAATACATTTGTGTTATCATCATCGAGCAAGCAACTATAATTTCTGTGGAAACTAGTACATCTTACACCTCATTATCAGTGATTGAGAACTTGCGGGTAACTAGGCAACGGAATAAATTACTAGTCGAGTTCTATCACAACCGAAGCATCTGTGATAAATGTTTAATCATAACCGCCTGTAAATAATGCAAGACGGTCGCCACGCGATGAAATGTGTTTGAATAAAGAATAGTGGGAGATCAACGACTTCAGTGTAGAGTTCCTGCTATGAATACGCATTGCACGTTATGTAGGAAATTACTGCATAGTTAACTTGTTTCCTGTTTCTGCTACTCTAAGCAACGGCAAAGCTTTTTTGTACTACTGTAATATGAGATCTACCTCAGTTTTAGGGATCGAGTTACACTAACGGTTGTAATGTTTTGTTTTTTTTAATAATATTTAACTCCTAAAAATTTTAATTACTACCCTAACCCGAAAAATGAGGTAGATCCCATACTATAATAGAACCTTGGTTTACACTCGTCGTCTCACCATGTCACGTGACTTCTCCACGCATTCTCTCTAGCACTTCTCTAGTCAACATAACTATTTACTTCCCTGTTAGTCTAAAATTCATTTTCCAACGTTGAATCTCTTGTTTTGGAAATGATATCATTGTATTACATGTCATCATCATGACATGTCAATATATTATCACTCGTTATCGTTGTATTTCCCACTACTATTGGCTCCAAGTATTATCGTCATAAATTGCCTATGAAATTCTACTCTCTATACCTCATTTCCTCTAAAGTCGTCCAGTTTAAACAAGTCGCCATAGCTACTTGATGAAATGCAGTATACAGTTCCAGTTCTTTCCTCTACATTCTAACTCCATTAAAAAAACTACTGGAAGCCCTAAACCATTATTTTTGGCATTATTATTTTGCCGCAGTGAGCGTGATAAGGTGAACCTTAGTAAGATTTCATGCCCTCCGTTCCCACAGGTAGACCGGGCCCGAGTTTTCTTAGTTCATGCATATTGTTCTGTACCGAATTTGGTAAATATCTGGTGAGAAATGCCAACGTTATTCAAACAAAAAAACTTTGCGCCAATCGTACAGATACAATAATATGTACAAAAATTTTCCAGATCATTAAAGTTGATAAACTTTGTTCGCATTTTTACATATAAGATATTATACGGCCGGTGGCTGACTAACTTAAATAATGTTATTCTCTTTTCAGCTCACTTGTTAGCGGAATACCTCTCCTACACAACCACAGCGGTAAGTATCCAATGTATGCGCTATTCTATTAGTAAGCCCAAGTTTATCACATCTATTTATGCTCGTTAACGTTTCCCGATTTATCTAACAGGAATTTTTACGTCAAAACGGCGGATCAAGCGTCATAAGTCCCGAGGGTCACGTTACCGACCGGGTAAATAAGAAATTTTTAACTCAATGACAATGACTTACTTATCACTGCTTAAAGAAACCTGACGAATTTTACAGAACTCCAGTATCAGAAAGAAAAGTTCGGTAAACGAATCGCGCGTCAAACCACCAGTTTCGCTGAGAGACTATTTATACAAATACGGCGGGGATTTTAAAAGCACCAGCGATGAAAATAAAAAAGGCAAATTCGGTCTTATTATGTCCGCACTCCAACCGGGAGGTAAGCACTTTTCTGTTGACACAATACGGACAAAGTTTAATTACCAGCTGTTTATTACATCGTAAGGTTAGGACTATATGCTCATCCGATATGGTAGAGAAATTCAAATCAAAATCGACATAATCCTTTAAGAGTTGAATTAGTTCATGACCATGTGACTAAATCTGGGTTTAAGTTCATCAATTTCAAACAGAACGCCGAGATATCTACAAACATCAGGGTAGACCTGAGATAGTATCGTAAAGTAGCAACTCTCCTTAAATTGCCTATTTTATTTATATTCTACACTTACTTGGAAAACTATCTCAACTGTTGCTACATTGCGTCTTGCCCTTAGCTCTGTATCTACTGGTTATATCGATGAGGGTATATAACCGGAAAAGCGGTGCGCTTTTACGCGTTTACAATTTCGACATATTAATAATTTTCCTCAGCTAACAGGCAACTGTCAATTCAATCTGACTTTGGCTCCGAGTCGTGGATTATATTCGTCACGCTTTGGAACGAATCGATCGCAGGAGCGCCAATAAATACGGTCCAATCCATATGTAACAAACAGATGGCTACCGTGAAATATATTTTGATAATACTAATAACATTAAGTTAATAAAGATATGGTATTTGATTGTTAAACATTAAGGATTGAAATTTATTCATTGCCTTATTAAAAAAAATATTGAAATACAAGATCAATACTACCGCTGTCTAGACTGGAAATTACGTATATAAAGGAAGACATTTTCGGTTCAATAAAGCGGTTCATACGTACATATGTGTCAGACATACAACCAGATTCTGAACCATATTTCTATCAGTGTGTCGCTGCACGTCCATAGAGCCAGAGAGTGCTGTGTGCCCCGAGGAAAATAGTGACCTATGTCACATGATTTTTTGAAGTCAATTTCTCCTAATTTTTTGCACCCTAACCACTGGGGCATGTTATTTTGACAATCTTGACATGCGCCTTGGTACCCCAAGTCATTACACCAAATTTGGGTAAAATCAGTCTAGTGGTCTTGGAAGAGAATCAAGTAGACACACATACAGACTTTTTCAAATATATATAAGAATACCTTCCTAGTGCATATTTTTTATTTGTTCCATCAAAATGCCTTGGAACAAAATGTTAGTGGCTGTTTGGTTGTTGAAAAACCTAATCGCTACATCCTTTCTTTAAGATTTTCAAAAGCGTCTGTGCGTTCTTGAAAACAACACACTCAAGTATTGTGACCCAGAAAAACCAAGCATAGTGAAGGACTTCATCTCCTGCAATGACCTGATATCTATTTGCGTTCATGCTCCAGAGCAAGCGGTGAAGGCGGGGTAAGAAATGTCATGTTGATATTTAATTATCAGTACGTGAGAAATTAATTTCATTCGACGATGTAGTGAAGCCCACAAAGTTGGATATGTCATGCAATATTCAAGGTATTCTGCAATGATGGTGATACTCTGCCTGTCATGCATCTGTTTCCTTCAGTGAAATTATACATTACATGAGACAGCCATCTTTGTGTCGTCGGTATTAACACCTGAGGATGATGCAGCATCTCCGTGTATCCAATGGAGAGAGTTATCTTTTCCAGAGCCTCAAATTTCTCTATTTGACACTGATTTAGAAATTTGAAATCAAACAAAGATGCAGACCTTCAAGCATTCTGTCCTTTTAATCTTTATCAGCATTCTCATGTCTGCCGAGTACATGAGAGTGATTTTTAAATTATTTTGTGTCCTGTCCTAAGAGTGAGGATTGGGTTGCAGCCATGATGGCGGGGGAATATTAGATTTGAATTCATGTTAATTTCTTTTGCACTACTCGCACAAACATAACCAGGCCGGGCTAAATTATACAATATATTTCATACACTCTACAACATCCTGTGATGACAGAGATTTCTATTTATCATTAGATTCTCATTTATGTTATATCTTGAATCACTCTTTTGTATTTGTAGGTACAAGTACTGTTTTGAAGTATCGCGGTCGTCAGGGCGAACATATTTATTTTGCACAGATCGTGAGGACACCTGGTTTAAATGGACAATAGGATTGTCGCAAGCAATTGTGCCTCCGTACATACAGGTAATAGTAATTATAATTACTGTAGCTATTGTGTGTGTAAAATATTTAGCCTAAGACTATTCCTTCCTTCCTAAGACTATTCCTTCCTGTCTGTAAATGTTGAAGCCTTCTTGTAAAACTTAACTTCAATATTTGATATCACAAATTGAAAACATACGTGCTATCGTGTAGGTAAGGATAAAAAATTGATGTAAATAAGAGGATGGATAATAATAGATATAGATATTGATATCAAATTATGTATTCTAACTCAACGATTTTGTTCTCCAAAAAAACTTTATCGGCCTTTCTTTCAAAGGAAACCTATTACACTGTTGAACTCTGTTGACAATGACTATTTTTTTTTAACAACATTTTAATCTTACCTTAACAACATCAAAGCTTTCAATTGATCGACCGAACCTACCTGCCCAAACTTGACATAAGAAAATAATCGTATTATTAATGTAGGATGGCGAATCGATAGCGCTCTCTCCCATAGGTGAAATTACGAATTACTTATGTTCCCCTGCACATTATTGCAGCAGCGTAGTACAGTATGCGATCGTTACTCAAAATGACTCTTCTTACTTTGTGCTCTCTTGTCATACAAGACAGTGATTCATTGCACTTATGAGTCACTACAGATAAGAATACTAAAAACTTTACATATGTGCAGGATGTCATGGAGAGCGGATTTGACAGAATCGGCAAAGTGAAAATTAAAACCAAATCGTGGTCGAAATCAAACTCAGTAAGTTCAGTTCTCAATTTCTCAATAAGAAATGCTCACACTCTCAATTCTGTGGGCTCAAAACCTAAAATCAATTCAAACCTGTTATTTTGGCTTTGGATTGAATAATATATAAGGATTTGTTTACAGTTGGTTTACGTGCAGGTATTTTCAACATCAAAGTAGTGGCAGGTTGTTTAGCCCATCCACAGAAAATAAAGAGCAATTCAGATTGACATTCATGTTAATGAATTAATTATGGATCTACACTGTCGATCGTATTTATTTAATGAAAATAATTGTCTAACTATATCTTTGTTCAATCTCTCAAGGAATGGTCCAGCACTTGGTGTCGTTTGCGAAAGAAAAAGTTGCAGTATTTTCATAGTGAAGCTCGTTCGATGGAAACGATCGATTTACGAAGAGTTGTACAAATCAGTACGTGTGATATTTTGAATATATTTGGATGTAATATCAATGGAGCTTGGTATTTTTTCATGGAATTGCAATTCAAATGTAATGTGTTGCCCACTTCCATTAAACAATATTATTTTACTTCCTGGAATGCAGCTGTGGACCAAACTCAAGAGATGCAAGCTAATCACGCAAACAGCAGTCAAGCCAAAGAAATGGTTCCTGTCATTATGCTTGTCTTCCGTGATAAGTAAGCAATAGAATTGTGTTGACTGCTCTGTTGATACCATCGCAAATAATATAAAATATTTAGAGGCAGGGGCATGGTACAGAGAAGTGGTACAAAATTTATGGTACGAGTATGAGAAGAAAAAATTCTGATGAATAAAGATATGATAGGAGTTGTGAAAAAATAATAACTCTATTGCTAATCCCTGTGCTTACCTATTCGAGGTTTGCTGGTATTCATTTACAAGTTATGTTTGTTTAGGTCTTATTATTTGTATTCTGACACAAAACCTGACACTGAGTCATGGTTTGCTGCATTACGTCGCTCTGACAACGAATCCGGATCAACACTGGAAGAACAACAGTTAACGGCGGAAGGTGTTCCAATTGTTCTGGAGAAATGCATTTCCTATGTGGAACAGTTTGGTATAGCTTATTACAGAAATATTTCATGGGCTATCGAACTACTATATCTTGAAAACCAAAACCGATATATAAAATACCTATAATGAATTATTACATCTAGTCGGTCCCGGATGAAATATTATTGACTTATGACTATTATTACCTAAACTGTAGGTGGGCATTGAACAAATACTCCTATAGTTTAACTTCCTCTATAGTATTTTTCGTGGAAAAAAGTTATCAGTTCACTCTATGCAACACTCCCTTGATATATGCGAAGGATGTGTTCCAAAATAACTTCGCATAGAGCACATTCCAATTGAGAAAATAGGAATACATTCTGACAACAACCTACAAACATGATTTAGCCAACATTTTGAACCAAAAAGACGCAAATACATTACCACAGAGCAATATAAGTTGTGCGTCGCCCAAGGGCTGACACACATTCACCAGTCTGGGTCTAATTGATAATTTCTAGTTTCTTTTCTAGTGTAAACGATGTCCTATGGCGCTTTGCTGAAGGTCCATAACTAGACATTTAATGTTTAGGCATAGTAAATGATGAAATTCATAAAATATGTGCATTACCTGCAAATAACAGTGCACTACGAGATGAACTATAGCCCACACACACCTGCAATGACTAAAGCTTCTGTACACAGACAATTCCACACAAAGCTATCATAGCATCTCACAAATGGCTCAACCTCTGCGAAATTTTCTCGCATATAAGGAGGGACTGGTGGAAATAGGTCCCTTGCATAATTCCAAAATCGCATAGTGTGGGTTTGAATATAGAGAGGGATCAGTGTATACACAACATCTTTGATACAGGAATCAGCATGCGAGGAATTTATCGACTGAGTGGAACACACAGTAAAACAACACAACTCTTAATTGACTTCCGCGGTAATGCCAGGGAAACGCAAATGCGAGAAGGAGATCTAAATGTTCACGACGTAGCAAATGCACTTAAAAGATGGTTCAAATCCTTACCCGGATCTCTCCTCACAGAGCAACACCATGAACAGTTCATAAGTACTGCAGGTGAATGCAGTTGAAATTTGTTCACTGAAATAATGGTAAATAACCATTTATTGTGCCAATGCCTAAACATTTCGTATTCCTTTCTAGAAATAAAACAGGAATATCATGATCAGAAACTGGAATGGTATAAGCACCTACTAGAGAAGCTTCCGGAAATTAATCGATTAACCCTCAAAGTTCTTCTGATGCATTTAAAAACGTAAGAAGATGTAGCAGTATAAAAAATAAATCGTGAAATATTAAAATCACGTGACACATTAGGGAATACATATGGTAGTCAATGTTCACTTTGTCATTTCATAGTTTACTCAACAATAGGGAATTATCAGCACATATCTCAACCTCGCATTCTCAATACAGGAAATAATGTTTTGTCTCCTGGCCTGTATTAATGCTGTATGCATATATCCCATTCTTGTACATTTCAGGGATTCGCTCTCTTCTCTCAATGGATTACTTTCATTTATTTTATTGAGTCCCAAATACCATTTATAGAACTTTAGCAAAGTTATGTTGTGAAAGTGATATGCCAAGATATGGCTAGTACATGAATGGTTGTCCATTATTACACAAAATTCAGAGAAAAATTTGTGTCACATAATTAACCAAGTCACCCTATAACTGTCTGAGCATTACCCTATGATAGTTCAGGTCTTGAATCTTGAAAAATATCACTTCAATGCACACGAAAATCCATGCTATGGTCTCTTATTCAAGTTATTCCACCGAGCCAAATTGCGAAATTCTTCATGGAAAACCCATACATAGGTCACACATAACGGTCAAACAATTGACCTATTATAAAACAGTTATATTTTGATGCACTCTTGTGAACTTTTATGAACCCCTTTGGTCTCAATGATATATATTATCAAAGTTGAACCATGTGTTCTATGAGCTAGTTATTGTTAAAAATAATCTACACCGGGGGTCTCCAAACTTTTTTCATCGACGGGCCGTATTATAAATTATTCCAGCTTTGCGGGACGAAGAAAAAAAGTAACACACTTGCTGCTCACGCTACTATAAAACCGCTTGGCGTGCCGTACTTTGGAGACCCCTGATTTACACTATAGTTTTATTGGGATTGTCCAATACAACTTTTAGTTTATTAATATCTCTTATCTCTCTCTCTCTCACGAACAGTGTGTCGAATCATGAAAAAGACAACGAAATGTCCATCCATAACCTTGCAATTGTGTTTGGTCCCACCCTAATGGAGTCCCAAGATGATGATTCAGGTGTAATAGGTGGCCTTGGCCAGACTTCCCAGGAGATCGCCTGCATTGAAGATTTGTTGCAATTCTATGATTGGCTCTTTGATGTAAGAAACTTTATTATATTACCTTCCATTTCTTTTTCAATCTTCCTCTTCACTTGATTGGTGATGTATTCTCTTCTACGATGCAGGTGACAGAAGTCGATAGGGAAAAAGAAAGAATAATGCAAATTGCCAAAGAAAAAATAAGCCTTGCCAAGCAGAAGCAGAATATGGTATGCACTGTCATTCCTTTTGCATAAACATGATTAAGATGTCATTTCATAACTATTAACTGTAAATGGAAGAGATGGGCATGGACTCTTAATCAGCTATTAATACCTTCGTGCTGGTAAACTTCATATTGTTGATTGAGTGATAAAATCTTTAATAAAGAATTTGTAAATCTAGAAGTTTGTTGTGGATGCTTGTAGCGGAATAAGAGGTTTTTATTTATTTCAATTTCAACACTATATTAGATCTTGCTTGTCATGTAGCCATAATGTATGCTATTAATTAGTTACTGAATCCATTTGATCTCACAAGTATATTACAATAATAGTTTCGCTGCTCACAGTATATGTATGCACACGAGGCAAACCAAATTTATTACATGTAAATAATTACCTCAATGAACTAAAAATATGTGCATACACTTAAAAAAACAGTAAGGGGTGAAAATCTGTCCAAGGTATCAGATTCACTAAAAACTCTACCGTCTCCCTGATTCATTATTCATTTTTCAACAGCTCACTACATTGGACTACGATATGATGGTGCCTGTATTCATTAATCGCAAAGAAGATAAATGTGTTAATTACAAGGTTGGTAGTATAGGAGCGAATTCATTGGTCAAAGAATGGATTCAGAGTTTTCCATTGGTTGAAACATACAATAATAAAATCGAATTATATCCTAATATATCTCAGAATGTTCACACCTCTTCGATGTCTTTTTTTGGTATTTATTCGATGATGTACACTTGCAGGTGAATCTTACTGCAGCGGAACTTGTGCATAAGATTTGTTTGACACATGGCTATCCACCAGAAAAGTGGAGTATATACGAAGTTATACTGGATGGTGATGCAGAGAGACCTTTGCATTTTTCAGAACATGTGTTAGGAGTCATCAAATCTTGGTCCATGCCTTCCACGAATTATCTGGTGGCGAAAAACGACTACATGCGTGACAAAATGCGTTGGTTCAAACAGGTGCGTAATTCACCTTTGTTGTCGTTTGACTCAGGGTTTTCCAAACTGTCTGCCACTCACAAGTGTGCCACGAAATTATCCATTATTCCATTATTCAGAAGTAGCACAGAGTTGCACAATCACTATCTTGTTTAGACTGGCGTTGGTAGAACGTGAAAGATAGTGAAGTAATAAAACGGTATGAAAATTACAAATATTGTAAAAATGGACGAGCATTTTGTAAGCGAACAAAGTTGTGAAAAAATAAACACAAGTAAAGTAGGGAAGAATAGTTAGTAGTTGATACAGTCAGAATTATCTGCAGTGACCTAAGTCTAGGCGAATGTTGAGGTTGAGGTGCAGGTGTGGCGCGTATGAAATTTAAGTTGCGTACTGTGCCGTGAGCAAAAAAAGTTTGGGAAATCCCTGGTTTGACTTATCATTATTTTTCATTTTTCTTTAAAATTTTGTGAAAATCGTAAATTCTATCCCAATCCATTGTATTTACAGAGTGTGCACAATGACACCTTGATAATTGCAGAAGGGAACCTCAAATTTTATGAAGCTAAAAAGAAGTGGGTGAAAGTAACCGGTTCTATTATCCGAGGCCCAGATGGGATTGTGAACTTCAAATATGTCAAGGTAAAATCTATTTTTCGTTTGTAAAGATAATATTTATTGTATATGACTCAGAATTTTTTAATCTGCGGAAGATAAGGGGTTATCTTAAGTTTAACATTTCTACGGATCTACCTGACTCGAATGAATAATTGTTCATGTGGGGAATGCTAAGTTAGTAACTGTATTCAATGTTTTTTAACCTGGGGATTCATTGACTGAGAATCAGTTGCATGTATAAATTGTCAGAATAGGAGTTATCCTGATTAGTTTTTGAAGTACTGCAAATATTAGATATCCATAACCATACTGCATGGTTGTCACACTGAGCACTGTGTCAAATTTTTTTTTCACATCAATTCTTCATCATATAGCACCAATCATTCAATTTTTCATGTTTGAAAGCTGAAGAGTTTTTTTGATTAATGTTCTTGGATGTTATGTCTATTCAAGTTATACTCAGAGCAGAATGTTAATGTTAATTTGATAGATCGATGTTACTGAACTGTTACCAAATCTAGTTATTCTATAAAAAAATCTTGTATATGTCGGCGTACTTAGCCCCCCTCATACTTCGAGCATTAAAAAGGTGGAGAGCAACTTACTTCACGAATATTCGACCCTCGCTGCTTGATATGAAACTCGCTGGATTCTTTCTTGTCTTGTCAATGTGCAAATTATCTTTAAAAATCAAAACATGAGAACTGATTCTTTTAAGTCAATCATGTATGATGAGGTAAACTTTGCGAGAAGGAAGGTTTACTGTACTTTCAATCACTCCCTATACTCATTTGTTTGATGTCATAAAATCATCAAATTGGATAAAAGATGTCTTGGTTTCAAGCTAGAATAAGTCAAATTAAAATAATGATCAAATTTTTCTCTCATTTCATTACTGCCATATGAGTTCATTACCATAATCTTATCCATTAATGCTCTTTAAAATAGTCAGAAGATTGTAATGGTCCAAATATTATTCACTATTTTCTTGAAATTATTCACTATTTTCTTGAAATTAATTAATTGACCATCGTGCTAGTCTGTTTGTCTTGTATATATATAATAACCACTGTGTTGCTGTGATTGAGATAGCTTGGTGCATTTATTCGAAACTGCTATTAATATTTGACCTGATGTCTTTTGTCTCACTAACCTCTCTGTCTATTAACACTCACAATGTAGTGAGTGAACTAACCAGCATGTTTTCTTACTGTTTTGAATAAGTAACAAACTTAATCTCTGACATATTATTACGTCAGAGTGCCCCAGAAACAATGGATTTCCGAGAGAGGGCGACCGCTTCTTGGCGGAAGCGCTCAGTTAAACCTTCAATCAAAGTGGTAGGATGGAGCAAGCCTGGCAATCAAAATGACGTAATAAATTGTTTATATAGATTTGTTTTGAATTATACAGTAGGTCACATGAGTGAGAGGCATGCTATGGGTTGGTTTTGTTTCATGTAATTGATTTTCTTTTAAATCTCATAAGCTGTATAATGTGGATTCTTGCATGATGGTGTAACCCTGTTGACAACTAATAGTCATTGGTATTTTTAACTTTTCTCGTTGTTGTATCGACTTGAGCCTCCTCCAGTCTAGTCATTTGACTGAAATTGCCTAACTTGACTTTGAAGTTGAATATAAATTTTCTCAAGTTACTGAAGAGGTGAAAAAATTCTTCAAGATTAGAAAATACTGTATAACAGAAGCTGGTTTTGAAAGAATCATTCATTGAAGTTCATTCCCTCCCATTTATGCTAGTTTGTTTTCTGCTTTAATGTAAGTTACTACATGCATTCAAGTAGTATTATTTTCCTTGCTTTCAATATGTTAGTCACACAATGCTTCATTACCTTAATCTGATGGATAAATGAATTGGATGACACAAATTGACTTGAGTTTGCTCCTATACTTCCTTATTTATTACTACTATCAAACAATAATGAAACTTATTACTTGCCCTGTTGTGGATGTATTGGAAATCAGACCATGGTTTTGCATGCTATATTTTGAATTCAACCCACAGATAAGTTGAGACGCCACAAATTGTGAATATATGTTGTGGTAAGAAATCCTTCTCTTTACTTTTGTGCTTGCATCTGAATAGTGTTGTGCATATTGTTTAATGTTCATACATCAGTATACTCATCTGATGGTGATGTCCAACCTTTTCATTCACAACCAAATATTTTGAAGCAAATCTGTCTGTTACTCTTGATGCATCATCGGAAATATATAGGGAATCTCTTGAAAGTCGGTTGCCCGGGTGAAAGTTCTCGTTGCAGTCATTCATGCTATAAACTTATCGAAAATGACGCTTATGTGTGCTACTGTTTATCCACTAGAACTTGACATGAGAGATTAAGGTAAAGGTTGAAAACCTTTAATCAAGAAAATCATGTTCATAGAACTTGCATGAGGAATGTTTGTATTTTGGATGTGAAAGAAACATTACAAGATTCATTGCCGACTCTTCGCAAGCTGAAATCAAGCTGTGAATTGATGTTTGGGAACCTCTGATATAATAAGTGTATAAAGTGTTGTAATTTTTGCATTTATAATGATTATCAGTTATTTTTGATCTCACTTTTGAGAGGATTCGAACTTTTTTCTCTTGTTTCATATAACTCATGAGTACAGTAGTTGTTTTGTTCGATTGTCATTATTCTCTTCCTGCCACCTGCTCTATTTCCTTCTATATCCTGCATTATTAAGTTTTGTTGATAAATACACAAGACTTTGATGGATTCCTATTATAGTCTGGTTTCTGAGAAACTGGTTACCTTGATCAATATCGTGGTTTCTCTAATCTAACGCTTATTTGCTGTTGCAGCACAAGACTACTACAGTAAATCTCGAAATCAATACTTTCAAAGTATATCGTGGAACTGACAGGAAGATGAAATCTCCAGGGTATGATTGAACTTGGTTGCTTGAATATTGAGGAAAATTGCAGAATTTTAAAACTAAAAAAGGCTTTAAAATTTTGTATTAAAAATTTAATGTTATCGTACCTGAAACATTCATAATACTGCTAGCTGGTGAATTACTTTTACTTGCCAGTAAAGTAGCATATATTCCAACAGTATTATGTCATATGTCGAAATTCTAGTCATCAACCAGAATACTTGGCTTGTAAGTACGCTTGTGAAATGCATTCCAGTTCACCTGGTGCAACTGTTAAATATTGGTAATGATCTGATAAAAGGTTATTATAAGCCTCCTTGCTATTTGCATTTTTGATTGAGAGTTCAGCAAGCTACAATATTTTTATTGTCCATTGTAGGAAAGGATTCACTGTAATACGAGATTACGAATTGCCCAAGACCTTTGTAGCTGAAACTGAAGGGGAGTCGGACCGTTGGGTTTCACATTTGCTTCTCTCCATGGTACTTGCCATTTAAAATATAATTTTAAATATTCAATATTCTGATATACTGGTACTATTTTGCATTTATCCAAAGCATCCTGAGGGTTTCACTCCGCCGGCTTCTAATGACAGCACTCCGCTCAAGACTTCTGAAAATTCATCGAGAAGAGTTTCAGATACAGAGTAAATTACTTGTTGCAATACAGCTTACAATGATAAACGAATGTGTTATTACTTTCATTTGGAAATCTATTTTTTTTTGTTCAGGGGAAAATTTAGGCCGTACAGCCCAATTTCACAACAAGATTTAGGAGCAGCAGTGGCAAAACTTGTTTTGCGTCGATCAAACTCTAACGAAAGCTCTGGCAGCAGCACCAGGTTTTACGAGTACGGTCAGTCGGGCAACAACAGCCCATTATCACAGACATCACCACATGTGAGTATCATTTATTCAAAATGATATGATTTATTTATATGATATATTTTTTCTCAGTTTACTGGCTCAAACAAGTTGTATTTATTTTGCTCAATCTTGTTCATTCGAAGAGTGTAGTGTCTTCAGGTCCTCTCATCCATGTTGATATCCCACTTGACTATGTTTCTGCTGCAACTAATTAGGATTGCTGATGCTAGAGTAATTTATGTGCAATCACCAAAAGTTATCGTTGCCTCAGAAATAGCTGATTCTTAAAAATGATTCATTAGAATAGTATTTGCTCTCAACAATCTGAAAGAATTTCGATTTATATTAAATGATAAAGTGCTGTATGGCTTATGATTAGTTCAGCCTAATATCTTCCCATATGCTAATGTTATAATTTCAATGATAATCCTCATGCCATATGTCTACTCAAATTCAATTGTCATCCACTCTGTGTAGTAACAGCCGACTTACATTGAAATATTACCTATTTATTCTTCAAGATCTACATTTCATCGCTGAAAAATTAGTTCGATTTTCTTTAATCTGATTTGATGTAACAACTGACATTTCTAAGCTTTTAGCAATCTGCATGAATTAATTTGCTGCCTAATTTGCTTGCTTATCATGCAACACTTCATCACACTGTAGAGCACCCTCAGTCCAAACACACTACCGCCTTCCATCCCAGAGGACACTACCCTTTCTTCAGTAAGCTCACTATCAGTTGCTGGTGAAGATTCACTCGAAGATCTAAGCAGTATACCAAGAGGTCGCTTAGCAAGCACGGGAGTGTTTGACAGGCCGGCGTCTGCAGAACCTATCCAGAATCGACGACCCATGTCTTATTATGCTGTATCACCAAGTGATCCACGAGCTCCGGTATGTGTGTAGTATTGGTATGCTGTGTATTATTGGGACCCAGGGACAAGAGAAATGCCTTGAGCAGTTTTTATTAAGTAATTGCAATACATGTTCAAATTGATAAAGGAAAGTACTGTATATTTTGACTCAGATATCACTTATTCGACATAAGATGCCGTTAAAGAATACGGTATAATAAACAGGGTTAGATCTCCACACCACTCATTTCCATATTATATATTATTCTTGCTTTTGAAGATGATATAAAGCAGCTGGATATATTCAAATAAAATCATTATACAATAACCATCTTAGAATTACAATTAACATCTTAAATTTTCTGAAATAATGCAATTGTTACTGTATATGAATAGAGAACGGGACTTGGAATCCAACTTCAAGATGAACTATCCAACGTTTTACGCAAAAGAGTGCAGTAACAGCTAAATGTATACTGTCTTTTCACGGTAAGCACTTAAACTAATAAAATAGGATGACCAGGACTACTAGTTGATACGTTGATATGTCCATGCTATACGTATATGTACAGGTATGTCTGTTCTACCTTGATTAGAGTTAAGTATGTTCACATTAAGGAACTTGAAGCATTTCAAAACCATGTTGCTCCTACTGTCTAAGTTATTTAGCTTTGCCTTGCTTTTGTGCCATCTTAATTTCCGATGCTTGTGTTAGCGATTTTATTTTACATACTCAATACATAACCTCTGTACACAATATGTATTCAAAGTATATTTATCCTTCAGGAATCACCTTATAGGCGACGTCTTTCTACGTATCATGATGTCCTTCGACTTTATGGTGACAGGTGTGTCGCCGTTCTCACTCGCCAATTACGTACTCCTTCGCCCGGTAACTCACCTCGCTGTGGTTCTCCAACCCCATCAACTGGTATGGAAAGAGGCATCTCCTTGGATGAAACAAACTACATCAGTGACCAAAATGACATGACGAAATCCCCCAAGAAACCCCCTAAAAAGCCACCCCGTCAAAAATTTCTTGTGCGACGAGGAACAGTGTCTAATGAGTTTTTAAAGTTCAGTGAACACTCATGATAAATTAAATACTTTTATACTGAATAAATCATCTCTATATTTAGTAGTGAGTCAAGACTTTTGAGATCATCAACGTAAACTTAATATTGTTTAATTTGTTTTGCTGCCTATTTCTTATGTATTTTATTCTGTTCCACTAAATTGTTATCTCTAACTGGATTAGAGAATGGTCCTAATAATAATTGCAGTGCAATTTCTGTTTACAGCTCACTCCTCATTTTATTCCAAAGAATCCATATTCCCCCGCGCTCTTCTTTCCACATTTTGAATTTTTACTTGTACTTTCCACGACTTTAGGTAAGAGCTCAATAATCCAGATTCTTCATCATTTTAATGATATGTTCGTTGATTTTGTTTATTCCATTTATGATTTAACCCTTGTGTAAAATATGAATAATTATAATCTTTTATGCGCTGTAAAAGCTTCATTCATGAATCTAGCATTCTGTTTTATGATGTCTTATGATGAGACGCCAGGGCAGACCAGAGACCTTAGCGAGTGGAAATTTTTGTTTGGTGATTGTGTTTCGGTTAGGACAAAGTTTAATTCCTATGGTTCAGTTAATGACATCGCTGATGGCCCCACACTAAGCGGGGCCTTGTGATTTTAGGCCCTGTACAATTACTTGGATAAGGTATTACCTACTCACACCTACGTTTAAAGATAAAAATAAAGCCTGGTTCTAGTATCTTCAGTTTCTTAAAACCGTTGCACAGTTGTTGCAAAGGTTTGGAATGATTTTTTTTTCGATCATAGAATGACAAGTTGAGGGAATATATGATTTCAGTTTAATCGGTGGTATTTAAGCATTCAGTCCTACCCTAAACACACCTGCACAGTATTTAAAGACTATGGTTATAATAAAGAACCCTTGTAGTGTTGTGTGACTCCGCTATCCAGTGTCTCACCAAAATGATATGAACCTTGCAAAACACATTCAACCCGTAGTCGAACAGTGTTAACGTGATGATTGATAGACACAAATCCCGTTATTTCATTGAAAACTAATGTTCGAGTTTACAATAATTTGCGTGAGGGTCGAACGACTTCTTTACTCTGTACGCTAGTTGGCGCAATATACTCAAATAAGATTTAGTTTACATCCGAGTATCCATATCCTGAGTATTCTCTCAAATAGCTGGTGGTCTTGTAGTGACAAAAAGTGTGTAGTATAATGTTGCTGATGCAGAAAATTTGAGAATAAAACGTCACCGAGAGCAAGTACAGAGATGGTTTGCCTTTTGTCGCGGCCGTGTGCAGTACGTGTTACCGATACGATGAAAATGCATTGCACTTTTTTTAGCATTTTCGTGGAGCACCAGAATATACTGAAAAATTGAAGAATTCAAAAGATTTTATAATCAGGTGTTTGATCAGACTAGCCCGAAGTATGGTATTTTTTTGTAGCGCTTCAATTCTTGAAATCAGTACTAGATCTGCAAAATATTGTTGAAGCCCTTAGGCTGTAGGTGGTGTACTGTTATTTACAACCTTTAGTCAACGACTACAGATAGATCGACCTCTCATATTTTGAAAATAGAAATGCAATGCTATGAAAGACATATAATGTGGTTTTAAGAATAATGGTGTTCTGCGCCTACAAATTCAAAAATTTCCTTATTCATTTTGCCTTATGAAGTGCACTCTTTTACAGTAGAGGTCTGAATCTGAATTCTCTCAGTCCCGCTGAATATACCCTAGGCCTAGACTCACTGAAAGTGCAAGTTGCTAAATGTACCCATGCTGTAAGGGGACATAACTGACCGTAAAAAGGGAGAAGCAAAAATGAACAATAGTTTATGCAAGTTTCATCAGCATAATGATAATACAAACATTTGTTCATTTTCAATGTGTCTAATGTCATAGATAAAAATAGTAATTACTGTTTGATTTCAAACTACCATTTTAATATACATGGGGTATTCCATGGTTATTCGTTATACCATAAGTAGGGCCATTCTTGCGCTTCTACTGATGTATGCATGGTTCCTTATACTCATCGCATTGCAATGATGAATTATAACCTGCTTTCAACTTCACATTATAGCAGATTATATAATATTGTGGAAAACTGTCGCCCGGTAACATCTATTTTATAAAAATCTAAGATAATGCATAGACCTGATAGTTTGAAATTAGAAGCAATACCACCGGCCGCCTGAAGCGTACATAGTCAAGATTGTGTCACAATGAGTGGTAGTGGCATTATGCTAAGTGGATGGCTTAGAAAGTCTCCACCTGAGAAGAAGATGCGGCGATTTGTGAGTACACTATTTTTCTTTTTTTTGCTTTTTTTTGTGTATGGGCAAAGCTATTACGGAGAAAAATTGGGAATATCTAGCTGATGGGTATGGATTGAGTAATTTGTCTAGTTTGGATAGTCATTACTAACAGGACAAATGATGCAAAGCATGCTAGATATCTTTTGACATGGCTTGGATCTCAGGTAACTACTATTACAGATAAATCCTGGCACCTTATGCCGGTTGAGGCTGTTAGAGTATTGAAATTGCATATTAATGTATTGCGTTCTTCCTCTATTACTCTAGCTTATTTATAAATAAGAGGAATGCGAAACTTTCAAAATGCTTAACTCAGATGACTGGAGTTGATAGCAAATTTGAGGTAGTAAGAAGATATACCGGCAGTACGATACACAGATGTAGTGATAAAGTCTGAACTCTAAACCTTCTCTCACATCCAATTTTAGTAATCCAAGTAGTAAGTTTGTAGTGTTTACAAGGATTTTATGGACCTATGGGAGAACTTTCAGTTGAGGTAGTTTATGGTATAGTGGTGATTTGATATAATATAGCAATTGCTCTTGGCAATTTTATTTTTAAACATGTGTTGTGTATTTACACCGATTCAATCTTTATCAGTCCTGTTATCATCATGAGTCTGATGCAATTCGAGATGTAATGTATCGCTGCGGTTGACATACCTGTGGTTTAAAAGCTTACTGTTGTAATCAAGGTATACAGTGGTTAAAATATGTTAGAAGGGCCTCAGGGCTTGTGTAACAAAAGCTTTCCAGAAATAGTATTAAATGCTGACTGTTTTGCTCCTTAATTGTATACTCTACCGTAAAAATTATTCGAACTTAGAAAAATATGGAAGTAGTTTGGTTGTATGACAGTATTTTATAAAATATACGTGTAATAGGGGTCTCACAACTAGAGCTTGAGCTGATTGATTTGCTGTTTGAAAAACCTCTTAGAATCCTCATTTGATTCAAATATTGACATGGCACCGTGGACATCCTACACTGTAATTATTTTAATTTAATCTTTCACATTTACAATATTTTGATAATTCATATTATTATTTCAAGTGAAAAATAATATTTGAATTTGCTATGGAGTTTCTTGTTGTGCAATCTTGGGCGTCAAGTGTTGTCAATGAAGTAGAGACTGCTGACAGTGTAAATAGAAATGACAATAGTAAAGTTCATGCAGTTTATTATTAAACATCGGAGCTTCGTGTTATTTTAATCCGCCTATAGATTTTCTTTTTTTTATAAAATAAAAATATTATCTATCATATCTATTTTACATTCAACTACTGCATAATACAAGAAGAATAGGTAATGGGCTATAGATAGTAGATAAACTCTATACTTATATGTGTAAGGAGTTTGAAAGCATTGATTATCTGCTATTATTATATACCTCAACCATGGGATGGTATACTATATATTATTTGACTTGTCTTTGGAGTCTATAACTAAATGTTTTGGCAAAAAAAACATAGGCAATGCATCAGAAGTAGGTGGATTATTATTTACCTCCGTGGGCATGTCATCATGAGTTTTTACCAGTTCATACAATATTATTACCGGTACTATGGGCTGTCACAGCTCAAAAGTTGTTATGAGAATAACAATTTTCGTTGACATCATTCCTACTCTCAGAGTGCGTAGGCGTCACACAGTTGTACAACTGTTCATCTGATTCGCTCAACCGTAATAAAGTGTAACCTGTAAATTATTTGTTGAATAGTACAGAATTTTGTCAATGGCTCTGATCTTTCTCTCTGCGAGTAACTGTTAACCCACTTTTTCCATTACGTTGTTTGCCTACATAGATTATGCTATTTGGTTACATTGCTTCATAAATGTCACATTTTATTCAGGATTGAATGTTTTTGAGACTGCGCTAATGCTTTTAGCATCATTATATTTAAAAAAAAACAATAGAGTGGAAAATGGATTCAAAGACGAAAATGTAATGAAATTTGTGCTCGGTCGATTGTTATATTCTTTGGTTGATGTAACTGAGCAATTAATAAGAGTAATCGATTAGGGTTATACATGGCCACAGCCTTTTGACTGCAGAGGTATGATTAGTATAGTAATGGAAATTTATCAGGGGACTGTGAAATTTCATGCCAGCTGGAGCTGTGCGGCTCTTCCTTTTACAGCAGGATATTTTTTGCAAGAGGGTTTCATCTAGGTTGATTGCATGAGATATTCTCTATCATCAGTTTTCAATTCATGGACAGTCACAAACATGTGAATACTTCATACCTTTAACTGCAATGGCTACTGGTATGTTGCGAAAACCAAGTGAATTGCAATCATTGATTTGATATTATCATTCCAGAGATAAGATTGAATGAGACGACCACAGTATAATTACTCTATTGTAAGTGTATGGATGCGGTGTTGACTGACTCGGTGATTACTCATAGAACGAAGCAGTCTCAAGTCTTGTGTGTTGAAGTCGTCTAGCGCCGCATTGTGCGTGTCGGAGGCGTGTTTCTAGTTTCCTTAATTAATCATATTGTTTTTTTGTGCAATCGAAACCACACACATCACTCTTTATAGAAACCACTAAATCACAAAACAGCGTGATCACAAGCACGCAGTACCAATTTGACGGAGACTATACTTCTAATAAGAAACAAGTTATAAAATATCAGCATTTCGAATGCGTTTGCAATAATACTATGAACATGCGAAAAAAATGTACATTGTTCGATTAGCGTCGGCGCGATTGTAATCATTTCTCTGCATTGTGTTATCAACATACTACCGATTTAGACGGGGCAATGTCTCAACCTGACGACTGTAGCAGTTTATTCAACTCCCTATAATAACAATTGAATCCTTGTGTCAAAAAATGGTTCTAAAATGGTAAGAATAACCGAACCATCAACAGTTTTGTTTACATTCGAAAAAAACTTCTGTATTGTATTAGGTATGTATTGCTAAAAGATCGGCATGCTGTGATTGGTTTCCTAGAAACCACTCGCAGCTTCGAATTCACTATTCATGTACTTAGTCAGGCTAGGCCTGTTTCCAAGTTACACGTTTAAAACAATACATTTTAAATGTTGTACAGTACTTCGATGTGGAAGTTTTAGTCAAGGATTGCATCGTTGTATATAAACACTCATCTAACCTGACAGCATTTTCCGTTTTTCATCAAGCTATGTCCGCCTATTCATAACATCGTGTATGTTTGGCTCGATGGATGGATTGGATGTGAAGACTTAAGACTGCAATTTGCCGCCTTATAACCGAATCTGAATTATTGTGCTCGTTTGCCTACTGTCAGCAGCTTGCAGCATTTCTTTTCTTATTGAATATTAGCGTAGAAGAATGTTTGTTATTTGCTATATTTCGGTATATGATTATTCCAATAATAAAAATTAATACACTCACGCGTTATTGCGTTGGGAGACAGACTACTTTAACCCACTAAATTACTTCCGCATCATGTATATGGCGAATTGTGTTAGTTATTTTAGATGATGTTCACTTGTAGGCACACGCGGAAGTTCTACGCGCTGTTGTTGCATGAAGGACCAATATACAAATATTGTCGAAATAATGTGTATACGGTTGAATTCCATTGAATTCCTTTATTTTATATTGACCTAACTTCCAACGCGTGAAATTGTTAATTTTTTATCTTCTTTACCCTCGACGGGTGGACTGAAATGTAAACTCAAGACTCAAGAATTAACGTACTGTGCGTCTTTGTCTGCTGTCTGATCATTCCGTGCGTTCTATACGTTTTACTCTGACGTTGGCCGCGACCTGATTGACGATTATTGTAGATCAACTTGCTCTTCTTTGCTGTAACACCACCGATATTCTATAACCATTAGTTTCAAAGTTTTGCTGAATTATTAATTTTACCCGGCCTACCGATGTCATGTCATAAACATTCTAGTTATGACCTACTACCTCTTCTGTTTCTATAAAGCAACATGTAGTTAAGTAGCTTGAGTTTAACACAAAAAAATCGACTGATTTATTAAAAGAACGTTTTGAAAAAGGTTACCATAGTTATATTTGCTTTGTACAACTTAAATATTTATTTCTCTGGACTAAAAGCAGGGGTCACCACTAGGGCTACTTGTTTTATACAAACTTCCTGAGTAACAAACTTGCACGTTTCGAGACAAGGTCAAAGTTCATAAAACATTTTATTTTTATTTATTTTTATTCAATGTTGCATCAAATCTACACCGTGTTATTGGTTATTGAATCAAAATAACATCAATACAATTAGACGTAGCTACATGTTGAATAGTGCTGTTTTGGAACACACCATCGCGGGCATCTAACGTGCCAGGTCCATGCGGGCACCGTTTTGGCTAGGGTAAAACTTTGTCTGATGCGCTTTTACCAATAATTATTTAGCGTCGCTCTGGCATTCTATCTATTCAACTTTATTGCACACTACAGTACCCATTTCGTGTCATGCGTAATAATAGATCGATATTGTATTTGCAGTCGAAACGGTTGAGTATGTAGAATATGTGAAGTGGTATTAAGTAATATTAGTAGGTAACAGCGGGTTAACGGAAGATTTTATGTCCTCCTGGAAAAGTCATGATTTTTCCTAGCAGTTTTACTTCGTTGTCATATGTACAGTTCAAAAATAAGCATGGATTTACACTATCGAATTAATTTGGTTAGTATCTATGTGATCTAATGATCAAATCAACCCTTGTGATAAATTTCGTTTCTGCCGAAAGCTCTGGAGTGCAAGGAGTCTTCATTAATTATTGAAACTGCTCGATTGCCTGACTGACTATATCCTTGGTTGCTACCGTCAGAGACAGTCCAAATGACGTACATTCTTCAACCGAATTCACAATAATGTGGTAAAAAGGATTTATCATTGTTTAGAATCTTATTTTGCCGTCTTTGGGGTGTTATATCGATCGTAGGTAGTTCTTCACCCCTCTGGTAATTCATGGAGAAATGTTGTAAATATCCGTTTTCAAGACAAACAAACATTTGATCTTATAAAATATGAAATTTTGTAGTGTATTTGCTATTTGTGACTCTTTCAAGTCTATAGTACCATGGTTGTAAATGTAATAATATATGTATAATAATTATTACGGAAAACTATTAATTATCATTTTCGATGTACTTGTACGTCACTAATCCTTCTCTGACGCGAACTGAACGAAAACGAAAATCAGTCGGAAAAAGCCATATCCAAATTGGGAGGTCACTGTCAATGAACAATATCACGTATATTATAACTTGAATAGTGTAATGAGTGCTCGAATACCCAAGCATTTCACGACTGTGGTTCTGTGAGAATATGTTTGAGGAACCGTCTCTGTCTCTTTAGCGACTTCTCCCAAGTTTCTCGATACGATCATGGGAAAACATTGAGAACGAATGACTTATCCCTTCGCATCAGTCCATGAGCATGAAAGACCTATTTCACCTATTCTGAATTACCCAATATTCGCTTAGTTACCTATGCTATTATATTAACCGGTCCATCCTCGATTTTTTTAACGATGCTATGTCTTGGCGCAATTACCAGTTACCATTCGTCTTACGCATTATTGAAAATATTAGTAGCTGTCGAGACAAATTTACTCTACAAATTGATCGACAATTTTCATTGGCTTGCGTTGTGTTTATTATGCACGAAACGATTACTGTAACTCTTTAAAAGCGATTTGACATTTTGAGGCAGATTTGTTGTTACTACCATGGCTTTACAGTGCGTTATCACAGCGAATTGATTCAGCGCTATTTCAGAAAATGTCAACGTTGTTTTTACCTTAGCTTATTTGTACACACATTTTCAACCACAGGTCGAGGAAGATCCTTTATCCGAAATGACTGGGATCGAAAGTGTTCCATGTAGATAAAATGAAAACAGAAAAAAGGCAGAATTTTATGCAATGTTATCCATAAACTTTCGGATTATGGAATTTCGGATTTTTGAATTTTGGATAAAGGATTATCAACAGTAATGTATTTTACTTTTTTAAAAAGATTAACCGTGTTTGTAATGGAAGTGTGAAGAATTCCTTTTTTCATGGTACAAATGTTTGTATTAAGATTAAGTTTGAGGTCGACGAGGCAAGAAGTTTTTCCCTAAGGCGTCCGCGGTGCAATAAGTTTGGGGACCGCCGCTGTGAACAGTAAATTAGTAGAATCCCCAAACCTGCGCTATATATCTAGGTTTGATGTTAGAATGTGGCCTTATTTTCTTTCATTTCGACCACGTTCCTATGAGCTTGACTACAGTGTTTGGTACTCGGGGCAAACGTTATTTCTAGTTCCTTCAGGCGTCTTCCACTGTCTTATAAGATTTTTCTGCTGAAGTCAATACACTAGAAACACGGAAGCTGTTGTTTTTGTCTCGTAAATTCGCTTGTCTATGCTGTTTGTTTGTGTGTACGAAATGTCGCCACAGCAACACAGACTAGTTCACGCTTACTTGTAATCCGATTAGGCTTGAGTGCCTTGTCAATGCTGCTGGAATTGGAATTCCATTGGGTAACAAAGCTTTTTTCTACCTATGGGCCTTATGAGATTGCCTATTCCTGTCATGTATAAAAGGGAAAAAAACGGGGAGTAAAAGAAAGGTAATTATTAAGGAATTATTTATTGTTATGTTCCTAGAATTTTTTTTTTGTGTAAGCGTGTACGTCATGACTTTCAATTTACGGTCCATAAATCAATTGCCGTTATCTTGTCAGCAGTCTAATTCGGTGACTTATACTTTTCTATATTTGGAACGAATGATAAATCGATATCTATTTTTATTCTTTATCTACCTGTTGCTGTCTCCATATGACACGAAATCAAATACAACAGACGTCATGTTGAGGGAGATTAGGTTTCTGATTAAGGGCGCTTTCCTCTAAATTCATTCAAGTTCGATATATGCGGTGCTATTCTGCATTAAGAAGGCACCTGAGTGAGTCGATGATCAATTTTAATTATTTTTGACTGCGCGTTTCACACACTACGATCTTGATGTGATAAATATTGTAAATTTATGGCTTGTGTTACACAAACCTAACGAGGTGGTGCTTGTGCCTAGCCCCCAACGATACTGATTTACTAGTGGTGTCCCTGTTTGCACCAGTGATAAAATACACTGAAACCACTAGAGAGAGCTACCCAAATCAACACGTTTTGTGATTATCGCAACATTCACTCACATCTCGAGCCCTAGCACAACTACGTTAACCTTAACCCAACCCAGGCTATTTCATGTTTTCAGTTGCTTTTGCATTATGTCATACGTTAGGCTGACAGGGAAGGTTAGTGTTAGTTACTGCCCTCTAGTGGTGAATGTGTGATAGCAATCTGGCAGTACGGTACAAAGAAAGGCTAATCCCCCGAAACCCAATTCGAAACGGTTCAATTAGGTTTATTGTTCATAATTATTATGTTTTGAATCGTAATACAGCTTCGGATATTCACAATATATGTGCTCGCAATCCATTTTATTTTTTTCAATTCTTACCAGCTCGAATCCATACTGATTCGTAGGAACAATCTTTTAACTTCATGCCAATCATTCCCGTCACGGTAGTACATATACCTTGCAAGAGTTGGGGTATTTCCCGAAAGATATTCTAAAGTTCCCACTCCCGTGTTCAATTACGACTGAATAATATACCCGTTTTTCTTCGTTAACATATTAGCCCACTCCCGTGTTCAATAACGACTGAATAATATACCCGTTTTTCTTCATTAACATATTAGCCACTCCTCCTCTTAGCGGTTGTGGTTATTGTGGGTAAACTTTTTCCTATTCAAGCTAAGTGCAAGAGTAGTCGGAAACCCTTGAATCGCCAAAAACGTTTTATGCAGTGGGCAGTTTTGTTAGGTAGCCACAAATATTCATAAGCCTTGTATTTTCCCTACCGGTACTGTCGTTCGTACGCCCTAGAGCTTCATTAGCCCAGAACTGGAAACTTCCAATTCTACATCGGCTATATTTTCAGGGATTGAATACAGATCCTTCAGCTAGCGTAAAAATGCGCCGTTTGTTCCTGTTTACACTTAAAATTGAAATATTTGATTATTAAAAAATGCCCCTCATTCATATTCCAGTATATCTGTGGTAACGGTTCGTTATCAGTATATTCAGAAACAGAAGTTAAAAAATGTGACGTGCATTACCTTATATGCAGTTTCATTGCTGTACTCCTTATAAGCAGTTTTATAGCTTTTGTAACGGATGAAATTGCCGTCTAGCGGTATATAGGGAGTATTCTGGAATATTCTTGGGTAGACTCGATAGATTTATTGAATTTCTGTTTTGATATCACATGCTGGTTCTCTACAGTATTAAGGGGTATGTCCGGTGTAATCTTTACTGTTCTAGATAGACTTGTCAGTCAATTTTAGTCTTTGTTT
>QRAM01000238.1:0-50468 GCA_013436055.1 Halocynthia roretzi | reverse complement strand
AGTCGGATATGTTGCATGCTCTTAAGAATGAGATAGGATGAGATATACATGGTGATTGGAGTATTTGATTATTTCTAGAGTGTTGTCGCTAACTTTAGAAATCACTTGTAATTAGATCACTTGCAATTCGATTTGATTTGCGCATTCATTTGGACCATTTGAGTATTAAGGTATACGAAGACTTGGATCTAGTGAATAAAGTGGATCATAATAAAGCTCGTGCATTTCTAGCTGTAAGACACTCAACGTAGGTACGCGGGACAGTCAGGCTTCAATCATTGCGTAACATCAACCCGCAGTCCCTACAGCTTTACTGATGTTGGCGAAGAAAAAATTACCTCCGCCAGGAAATGACCACATTTGCTTGTTGTATAGGCATCTTTTCCAATACTTTTCTATTTTTGGGAAAGTTACTTCAGCAGATTTCCGTAGCAAACTTACTCTATTGTTTTCCCTTGTGGGAAATTCCAGTTTTGGTTGCAGATGTGTCTTGTTCTGAACCAGGTACCTAATCGCTCTCTTCCTGAAAGCACACACGCAACGCTAGTCTAAAAAAAATCTATGGCTATACCGTAAAGAGAGGCGCGCTTGTCAGTATGGAAAGATTTATATGAGCATATTTTCAGTTATCAGTTACGAGGATACTCCTGAATCGACATAGTTTCATTTAACAGTTGAATGCATAAAATACATGAATTTTTTGAGCTTAGGTTGTTCCGTGAGTATTTGGCTTGACTAATAGAGTTATATAACAGGAATAAGTTATATTGGAATATATATCCAGTGGAAACGCGTAATGTGATCGCTTTGGGACAGTCTCTTTTTGATAACAATTACTCGTTGGAAGTTTAATTTTATTAGACAGGTTTTTTTTTGATTAATTTTAAATGACTGGGATCGAAAGTGCTTCTGATTTCCGATCTTTTCGGATTTCGGAATGTTTTTATATTTTTATCTATAAATTGAGACATCTTGGGGATGGGACATAATACCATCAGGAAGTAATATTGTAGTCTCAAGCTAAGTTCCATACCTTTATGATCGTGAGTTATCATTTAACTCATGATCTCACGTTATTATAACATTGTTACTAGACATGAGGAAGCGAACCTTCGCATCCGACTACATAGGTATAATCCAATTCATTCAACGCCAGTTAGGTATAGTCTAATAATAAAATGTTTCTGGATATTAAGTCTTGAGATATACTCAAGGAGGTACAGTACAGTCAGATTTTTTGCTGCTCCGTAATTCAATACTTAATCCATTTTGCCGAATCTTCAAGCAGTGGATTAGTGGCGAGACTTGAGATTAAGATGTTTTTTTCTGGTTCATCTAGTACTATTATTTGAACAACAGTGAATGGTTGATTTCCTCCATATAATGACATTGAAGTCAAATTCTTATTAGCACAACATCTAGTTTCATCGTGAAATGAATCGAATTGCATTTAGCAAGCAGGAGAAAAATAGCATTTCCCTAATTATTTTGTTACACCATAACATACCATCCTACGCTTGAGGATATGGCAAATATAATGCAGTGATATCTATATATTCTAATAACTTCAAGACATATTAATACTAATTAACAAAAAACATCAAACGACGTATTTATTAGCTTTGTGGGCTTGTTTCCTATTCATTGTTCAAATAATTCTTAGTAAAATCATCCGAATCTGCTATATTCTGCTAAATCTGAGGTCTCAATCGAGGCCAAGAAAATCAATGGTAATGTATTAGACATGGCGAATTCTACTGACTGTACGCCATTTTGATGACGTATGACTATTTATCTTATGTAATTATAATTGAATATTATACCGTCAAAGTAACTAATACGTATATTCCACCACAGATGAAGTGAGGTTTTTCCTGTAGTGTTATTCATAAGCTTGTTATTGTTCCATCCTTTCATTTATCTCATCTGCGCCACTGTTTTACTTTCGTTCGGAGGAACATGCGGTTTCCAAATCGTCGATAAAACGTGAGATGCCTCTTCGAGATATAAACTTCATCCTTTGCTTCGTTTCTTTATGGACACAAACTCACATCACCTTTGATAGTCTAAAACAAATCATCTACTTGACAGTACAATACTATGTTTGATTTCCTACCAACTAGTTGTACCCAACTTGTGTCACTCTTCCTAATAATTGATTGCGGAACTTGGCAGCTTGAATGCACTGCACTTTTACGTCAAAGAGTTTCCAGATATTTTTAGCTCACCGAAGTTTATCTTCACGATCTGCCAAGCCATTTCTCCCGTGTTAACACTTTTTTTGTTGTTTGGAGACCGTGTTCCCTTTCTTTGTAAACCGAGGCATACAGAATATACTTGCCACGTAGTAAACACAGGTAGAGAAACGAATTCCGAGGATAGATTTCTACCAAATACTTCGGAATTATGAGCCCTTTTTAGTGTCGTCTGCAGTGTTGTAGTGTAGCGAGTGATGCCGGGTATGATGTAAGAATTTTTTGCCAACATTCCAGCATGTGATACCTGATACGGGTAATTGACTTGGGGCAATAATGGTAACACGTGTGCTAGAGAGAGGGAGAGAGCGTTTCATTCTCCATGCAGGTTGTTTAAGGTAAGCATGTAGTATAGTTTAGGGCAGTGATTAATAAATTTTCGGGCTTCGTGGCGAACGGAGATGGAATAAAAAATACTTCACTTCACATGGAAAGTTAATAAATGGTTTATGTTTTCGAATGAAAAAATAAATCAGAAAATTGTCATGTGAGACGCATCGTCTGAGAACTACTGGTTTAGGGTCAGGCAAATTGTTGAGCAATGTACAGATTTTGTAGATTGGTGGAATTTTAATGTTGAATTTATTCACACTGCCTATACCCAGCCGTTCATATATATTATATAGTATTGAAATGGAAAGTTTCGTTCTTCGGAAAATTTCGGATTTCAGAAACGTAGCTCGTTACGCAGTGTATTTGTAATTTTGTGTTTTCAGTGAATTTCTTTACCATATAATCGAGTTGAAAGAAAAAAATGCAAAATTTATTATGTCGCTTATTAATCGTAGCTACAGTTTAGTACCTTTACAAGCTTACAAATTCCCTCTTAACTTTTTCGCCCCAGATGTTACCTGTTATTGTGAACTTCTGTGTTGAATCGAGTGATGACTTTATCATGTAGTCTACTACATTTTCGTTTGTTTTGTCTTAATTTAATACTGGCTATTGTAAGCGTTTACCTAATTAAAGTATCAGGTGGTATGAATTTAATAAACTGTATCCCATGATGATTCCTGAAAAAAAGGTTATTATTTGCATATTGTTTAAAGTGCGGTGGAACAGTGTATGAATTAATACTTCAGAATATATCTCTATACAACTCGTTCAAGCACAGTATTGTACTTTATTGTGATGTGTATTGTAGGACTCGAGGAATGTTTATTCGCTGAGTTAAATTAAATAAAGGTATCACGTATGCTTATTTCTTCGAAATACAGTACTGTACAGGGGAAGTTGAAAGACATTCTTCATCGCGTTGAGCTCGGAATGCTCGGCATTTTCGTCTCTAAGATTTTTGTTTAACTCTGGACTCGTCCGCTTGCTAAGTATCGCATATGTCTACAGGCGTTTGTCAACACCGCGTCGCCCTTAAAAGGGTAATGCAGACCAAATACTTTCGCGCCTATGTTTGCGATAGAGCTCCTCATAACAATTGTTTCCCATTAAGCGATTTTTTTAACCCTCTGGCAACCTCCGACGAAAGGCAAAAATTTAGGATGCAATATATATATATTCTCATGGTCCTTTGTCCGTTTTGATTTGTTTGTTGTTTAATTATGCATTGACTTACTTTATTTCTTGTAATTTTATCGTTTTACGCTGTTATGAGGTCACATGCTATTCTGAGAAGCACAATTTTGACTGTTGACATAACCACGTTTACCTATCTCAGGGTTGACTGAAATTTACTAAGCAATTCTCATTTCACTACGACCATTACCTTTATATAGAGTCCTAATGAGAATTCTATCGAATAATATACCTTGTCCAGGGACTGCAGTAATATGATAGATAGTTCATGACAGTTCCCTGTCTTAACTCATTTTAGAGTTTATCGCAGTGTTTACCTCTTAGCTTAGAATGAAGACTTCTAGGTTATTTCCCACGAATTCATGCAGTTTTGAGAAAGATAAAAATGTTAGTCTCAGAAGAGTTGGCTATAGATCTCTTTGACCTGTGTTTTATCGCCCTTAATGCTCAGTCACTCTTCAGCCAATAATTATGTAGTTTCTTCTAAATTGGCACAAGCAATAGCAGATTAAGCTGATTTCATTGTCTAGAATTCAATATTTGATAAATGAGATGGCATTTTTATCGATTTTGTTGAACCTATTCGAGGTGAATTGCCGGTAAATCGAGGTAAATGAACGTGTTACGGCATAAACGGGGTAACAAAATTTCTTCATTTTATATACCGGTTATCGATATTACAAGTTATTACTAGCAAATTAACTTATAATATTGGCGCATTTCACACATTTTGTATCTAGCAAGCGCAGATTGTAGGTATACCGTCTGTTACCGTCTGTTCTACGTACTGCAATAGCAACAGACTATGTTGTTGGAAAATTGCAGACTTGACCTATCATTCGCTTGCTGCTGTAAAGGACATGTCTAGAGTCCAGACGACGGGGATCCAACGGTAACGGCGGGTATCCAGCCGTCGTTATGCGCGTCGTCTGCAAATTCAGTGCTTGCAATATAAGGGATATCTGAACAATATCTTGAATAAGTTACAGCTACACAATACGGTTCTAATATAGCTTAGTGAAGTAAAATGAGCATAAATTGACAATGCAGTCACTGGTTATATTCAAGCAATTCAGTTAGTTATTAAGTTAATTTTGGTTTCAATTCAGATGTGTTATTTGAGGAATAAAGAGGCCCCTTTCCACAGTATTAACATTCGATCAAAGCCAATACTATATACAATACTTACATATCCACGATTTATATGTACAGTATAGTATTCAAATATTTCTATTTTTCCTATCGAAACCATCGTATATCACAGTATAGAGATTGTATTTTCGGTATCTCCGCACTAATGCCTATATTTAAACGTGGATCGTCCGAAATAGGACTGTCCATTCGAATGCCGTATTTATTCGTGGACCGAAAATAACTAGCTCTCTGTCACTCATAAATTTGCTACAGTTTCAGATTTTTAGCATCATATGAAGAAGAAATTTCCAAGAATAGTCGTGATTCTAGCCTGTTATTTTCGGTGACTAAAGATAGAAGTTACTGTGAACGGTTGTAGTATAGGCATCTTTCAGCTCGAGGCTGTAAACAGAAGAGAAATAAGTTTTAACATATGTGGTAGCGGTCGTTGTCTCTCTATTAAATAATTACAAAAAGGTAGATTTCAACGTTTAATTGGGGTGATTTTATCATGCTGTTTCGTGGCCGTTCTCCATTGAATTCGATTTTCGCCTCTTTTATCGTGATGCTGACGTCATTCGTTTGGGCTTAATATAGTTAGCATTACACGATCGATGGGAATATCGGGCTCTGGGCAATTCTCACCACGTGGTCGTAATCGTACTCAAAATCTTCTGCGTATCGTCCCAAAATAAATGTAGCACAGTATTGTACTATATGTACAGCGTGTTGTATTAAATAAACTATTACGCATGACCACCTTCCCTGTGTGTTTTGGAATTGTGTGACTTACTAGAATCACAACCCACCTCACCACGCTCACTCTGTTAGCAAGTCTTTGAAAAGCTCTGTAGCGGTGATTCAGATTATATGTTTGTTTGTTTACTTATGGTTAGGCTGTGGAACCTGGAAGAGGGAGCACTTTGTATTTGCTTCTATGTCCATGTGCTACATGTCTTTTTATGCAGTGATTGGCTAATGACTGTTGTTAATGTTCGTTTAGTGAATTACGTGTATACGGTAACTAGACGACTTGCACACGTAGGTCAGAACGTCCTTCATTTTCCACAAAAAACCGTGGTGATTTGTTATGCTGCCATGAAAATGCAATTTAAATATGTATATACCAGTATTGACCCCTAAACCCAAACGAACTTATATATTGTGGTGTGTACCCAACCCTACTGCATTGTACATTGTCGTTATTGGGTTCAGGAATGCAAGGCCTTAATTTATAAGTTCATTTTAGTTTGGTTCATCAGAGAATCTGAGCAGTTATAATTCATACATTTATTTAATAATTTTACCTCAATATAAAGTAACCACTTGATGGTGCAAGTTTGCAAGTATTCTCAGTGCACAGGAATTTATTTTTGTTATTATTGCTAAACATTCCTCTTTTATTTTGTTATTAGTCATGGAAAAAAAGATGGTTTGTATTAAAATCTGGAAGATTAACTGGTGACCCGAATGTTTTGGAATATTTCAAGACCCAAGCATCAAAGAGACCTTTGAAAGTAATAAATTTGAATGACTGCATTCAGGTATGTCAGAGTTCTTGTGAACACTAAAATACATTTGTTTGGTATACGAAAAGTGATGGTAAAATTTGCAATGCATTTCCTCCAACAGATTGATGTCAACGTTCCGATTAAGCCAGACAGAAAAGACTCTGCTAACCAGTTCGTATTCGACATCGTAACCAGTGGTCGGACATTCTATCTGGTCGCTGACAGCATAAGAGAAATGTCATCGTGGGTTCATTGCTTGTGTGACCTATGTGGATTTAATCATGGTTTGTGCTGAATATTTGTCATGAAAACTCAAGCGATCTTACCAACTCTTTGTTGGTTTGAATCAATGTAGTATATATAAATATATATATATGATGCAAGTTCTAAGCTCGAATTACTATTTTTGAGTTCATTTCTCAGATACAAAATGGGATAGCCCTATGACACGAACCATAGAGTCCATGCACAATTCAGTTTTCTAGTCTATATGGTTTAGCCCAGTGGTCTTCAACCAGTTGTTCTCAAAAGTGTATTGCCGGTCCATGAAAGCATTCACCATGCTTTCACCCAGCTATACCGCTACCCAATTCTGGGAATTTATTTAACATTAGATTTAGTAGATAAAATTCTATCTACATTGTTTTTATTTCTGGCTACTGCCGGTCCGCGAAATATTTTGCGTGTGTGTGTTAAAAGGTTGATGAACACTGGTTTAGCTAGCCATTGCTTTGGAAAAAAAAGGAATAAATTCCTCTCCATTCACAAGATTAATGCGATGAGAAATGTATGAGAAATTTAAATATATTTAAATATGTTTTTTCATGTCTCCATATACTCCTTAGTTACAATGTAATGACTGTGTTGAGGTTATTGGTTAGAGTTTGATTCATAATTGCATTATTCATTCTCAATAATCTCATCATAGCATCGTAATTAAATCATTCCTATCTAAATTCAGATTCCAATGACAAGAATGACCTTGCAACGGAACAACAGACTTTTAAAGCCGTGCCTGCTATATGTCGGGACATATCTGGAAACGGCAACGCAGCTACTTCTCTGCTGTGAGTTACATTAATAATCATTTATAACAACATATATATATATATATATATATATATATGACTTGAGTAAATAAAAATTTGGCCTTTGATTCTCAACAAGCAAGCAAACACCCCGATTACAAAAGTTAAAATTTAGAGTATAATAAAACCAGCAAAAGTGAAACTTAAAAATCTATCCCAGGACTGAATATCCCTACAAAAATATTCCTTACATTAGTATGTAGTGGAACTATATACTGCTAACAGTGATAGAACATGATCACCCTTGAGGTGTCTTCCATTTCTTTTTACAAATTCGAGAAGGGTTTACTTTCATTTTATTCGTATGTAAGTATAATTGGATCAGGTCGTGCTGCTAACGGCAGATCAAACAATGAAGGAAGGAGAATTTAAATTCCTGGGATTGTTGTATTATTTTTTCTTCCCAAAAATGACTCGTATTTCTCGGACCCAAGATTCACTTCAATGAATAAAAGAAAATATCAAAGAGAGACAGAAATAATAGGCGATAATTATATGCGCAAAGGCTGAACAATGCCTTGACATGTACAAAAGATTTTTAACAGTAATCTTAAAATAAACAGTAAACAGCATTCACAAGTCTCTAGTTTATCAAACTTATGACATCATAGAGGGGAATTTTACAATTTTGCCATGGGGCAGCCCTGACAACTGGTAATTGACAAAGGGCCGACCATATCCTGACTGCGGTAGCATAGGACCAATCGCCAATTTGCAGAGCACTACGTAAAGCACTTTAGATGTGATGACATGCCATACATTTTCGATACATACTTTTTCTCTCTTGAGGAACAAAAACTGTAAATGTTAGATGATGATAATATATGACTTTTGATATTAGTGCAAGTTTCTTAATAAAGATATTACCATAATTGTTGTTGACATTTTATCCTCATTTTTGGTATTTTCAAGTAATGATACTGATACTGATGTACCTGATCCAAATCCAAGACCTTCGAACACAATGTCTGCTTTGTCCAAACCTCTGGAGAATGGTTCTGCTAATCATCACTCAAATACTGGCAATGGGTATGACATCCCAGATGATGAATGCACTCCTTTGAGAGAAGACTTGGATGTTATGCCATCTCATTCAGGTAAGACGATACAGTATATTGTAAGATATTCAATATACAACTTAATCGGTAAATGGCATTTGGCCATAAGAGCGGTCGACCGATTGGGCATTTTTGTTTTCTATTATTATTGATAGACATGTGTGCTGGAGCAAGAAAACCATGGGTGACTGAGAAATTTGGAAAACCTGTTGGATTCAACATGTAAAAATGCATTTATATTTCCTACAACACATAAACTACGCCCACCAGTGTAATCTAACCCTTTTCCAGTGTTCGAACGCACTGATCTACATTAGATAAGAGTCGGTGGCCGATTAATTAGTAATCGGTCAGTATTCTCATCGGTCGGTCGCTCCCTTTATGTTTCTTCACCTACAGTATTGTTGCCTGTTTTTACTTTTCCATGCACCGTAAAGTTTAGCACTAAGGCATGGCATTTGATTGTGGATAAGCCGCTTTTTTGTACCTGAATTCATTACAAAATCCTAATATATATATAAATTTTATACCTAATTTACAATTTGATTTATGAAAACTTCGTCCAATTTTTCAAATCAAAACATGGACTTATGCACGGGAAAACACAGTTACTAAAAAGTAATTGCACTGATATCTCTGAAATTTGATGTAATGAGGAACCATGAACCACTTTTCCAATTATATTTTTTAAAGAAAAGCAATTGAAGAGTCATTTATATATTATTAATTAGGTAAAAATTATGATTTATATATTAATAATAAGTATATATGTATATTAATGATTAGTAAACAGACCACAATAATACATTAACATGGATGATCTTGCCTTCACTAGATTTTTATAGTCCGTCCAAGCAAGCCACCTTCCATACTCCCGAACCTAATCATCCGGACAACGATCCAGATTCAAACGGTTATCTCCATTTAACTGATTTTGAAACACCTAACATTGAGGAAAAATCACCGAATGTACCTGGGTTTCTGGAAGTCACAAAGGTATTGATTTTATCTAATTATTTATATATATATATATATGTATGTTCAATATGAACCTAATCTGGCGTGGTCACATAGGGTACTCAGGCATGTAATGACGTTTCGTTAGTTGAAATGATGCCCGGTGCATGCCCGGGACTGTTCTAACTCCCTCTAATGGCTAAAATAATGCCTCGAATAATCGAACATCTCGATCACACTAGTATAATATCATAAATGTGTAATGCAAGTATGATCCTAATTGGAATCAGCCGTGTTATGAAAGAACTTCAATAAAAGTGCATTCTCATCCTAATGAATAGGAAGTGGGACAAATGGAAAATTGCTCAAATATTCCCTCATCAATTTTGACAGGACGCATACACAAGTTCTTTAAAGGTTTACTTGGGCAAGTTTTCAACATAGTCCATTCTTGTATTTTCTTTCAATATCCTTTCTTGTTGATCAGTATACCCTTTCAAACTCACCCTTCCCTCCCTTGGCGTTTTGAAATAGATAGTTTCCTGTGAAGGAAGAAGGTATCTTCAATTAAAATTTCTTCTTATCATATATACAATCAGCTTAGTAGATTGTAAATACTGCAAAATATTTCCAGTCGGATGAACGCAGATGCTCTACAGACAGTGTATTCACCCATGAAGGTGCATGCGATGACTCAACACCTGAATCAGAACCTGTTCCGAGCCTGATGAACTCACAGCATCTCTTGAAACCACTGTTAAAAATCAAACAAGGGAGATTGAGTAGTATGCCAGATTGTCCACCCCCTCTTCCACCAACGAATGGTGAGTTTGAGATAATTGTGTTGTTTCAGGAGTTGTAATTGATTCAATTCAATTCAATTGATTAATATACAGCATTTGCCATACTGGTCAGTAGTACATATAGTAGCATATATAAATCAGTATTTTTACCAGAATTTTGAGCTTATAAATTCTGGTGCTTATTATCTAAGGAAGACAATTGATAATTCTTCAGACCTAATCAGTTCTAAGATGCCGTTCAAACTCTGTATTGTTCGATATCAGAATCAGTTTACCCATTAGAATTAATGAAAAGTGAATTTATTCGTTCCCAGACCCCGAACAATACCCAATGCAAGAAAATTAACAGTAAATACACATAATTTAAGGTAAATATAACACGATTTCAGTCAAAGCTCGTTACTTTGACGTCAGTTAGCTTGAACTGATTTGTTAGTCCCGGCAAATCCCTATCAAAATACATGTATTCAAACTTATTGCCGTGCATTACAGGCTTTGTTGTGTACTTTTATTGTTATCAAAGTATCACCACAAGCTTAAATAAGTTCTACCTTGGTGGTGTTAGGCAAACTGTCAATCACAATTACTCCTACTTCAAATCCAGCCGCCTGCCGCAATTATATCATGCTGCCAATCACGAACGTACTTTTCTTAAACGAAAGCTGCTGGTTATGTTGCTAAGTATACAAAGAATTCATAATTTGCTTCCCTGTATTTAGTTTCGTACTTGCATCACCATAGTGTTAGATAATATGTAATAATCTTCTTCTTATATCTTAGCTTGTATTTATATAAAAGAGAAAGTTTTTTTATTTGTCTGCTATAGAAAAATCAAATGGGTGGAACGATTGATACCAGATTCGGTTTGGTTACTTAAGGTTGGGCTTAACATAGTTAATAGTTAAAGGTTTTTTTAATATAGATAGACATACTAATTCCCTATGTATTTTGAATGCCTCGATATCACTGTGTCATGATGACACGAATACGGATATATATCTCTGAGACCTTCCCCGTTATGCAATAATTTTTTTGAAGGCTTACATGGGATTTTCGAGGGAAAGGCTTATCCGAGCAACGGCGGGTAATTCTGCTGGTTTAATATGAAGATATAAATCGATAATAAACTTTAAAACCTTGGCTGTATACCTGCGCTTCCACAAAAGATGTTTCGATTCGGCCAATAGCTCCTCTGTATATATTCATGTTAGGAGGTGACTGTAAAATACGTTGAAAAGTGTTCCCACGATTTATCTATTTGTGTAAAAGCTCGAACATCAACTCCTTTGCAGTCATCTATCATTGCTATTGGCACCCTATGGTCGGTATCAGTGGTAACAAAGAAGAGCAGAAAGTAGTATTAATTGCAACAGAAGTGATTAATCACATATCAAATACTCAATGACATCCACGATGTACAATAGGCATGCTTGTTTTTGACATTACTATATGATAATTTTCCCTCTGACATTATCATTTTCAAATTTCACCACTACTACAAAATTCTTGCTTACACTTAATCTTGAAAACTTACTCTGGCAAAATTGCTTGGCCATATCCCTTTCTTGTAGTATCTAAGGAATTTGGCATGCTCTGTCATTTTTTGATTTAAAATTATTCCCTTTGAACATGTGGAATGGAATTGACTATTGTATTGCCTTTGGTTTCATGCGAATGCAATGCATTTGAGCCTAATCAGACTGGTCGTCATATAATAATGCACAAATGTAGGAAATATCAGATCACCACCTCTCTATGAAGTGAAATGTGTGTTTGGGTGTCCCAGGGGGTGGCTGAGGAAAATATATTTTGTCCCATATATCAGCAGTATAGATACCAAAATTCAGTACCACTGTAGTGGGCTTTTACGCACTTACACTTCAGCTGTACGGCTTTCAGTAAATTTCATTTGCTCAGCTGGTTTCCATCATTTAAAGCAGGAAGTATTCGTCTGTGAATTTCTTCAAATGTCTTTGTTCCTGCGTTCAAAGCTATAAAGTACTGCCACTAATTTAGTTCGCATTTGCTTAATGGTTTGCTCCCTTGATTGATAGAGCAAAGGGCTGTGTGCTTCCTTCCTTGCAACATTGACAGTTCTTCAGAATATTGTCTTGAATGAGAACTCAAATTCCTCGAACCAATATTTGAACGGTAGTTTAAATTTCTATAGTTGTGATGTTGCATTTTTTATGTTTGGTTTAAAAATTCTTCAACTTTACTTAACATTGGACTCCTGCCTATTCCTGTAGAATAAGTATCTTTCATGACTTAAGTTTTCTTACAATACTTGGATAGAAGCTTTGTCATAGTGGTAGAATACCATGATTTTACACTTCATTTGTTCAAAAACTTTGTACACTGGAAGAACATTAATTCATATAAAGTTCATTAATTGTCATTTGATTACCAGAGATTGCATGTTATAACATCTTATGTGTTATTAAAATTCTTTGTTGGCTGTTTAGAATCACCCAAATTTTCCCACTACAGCTTGGCTTTCACTTATCTGATACCGTTTGACTAAGGATCGCTTGATTTATGGAAAAAAAGAATCACAAATGGATAACCTTAAAAATACCCAATCAACACATCAATCCTTCAAAATAGTTTTTAAATGAATGGAATTTTCATGAAGTAGCACATGTAAAATAAAGATTACTAATAAGTGTACAGGAATTAATTTAAACACAGAAAAGTTCAGCTCATCTTTTCAGAAATGACATTTGATATATATATTTTGGAAAAGTTACGCCTCTGAAATTTGAAATCACAATGGCCGGGGAAATTTGAAATCAGTGTGGAATTTGCAAAGGCTCCAGATACCATGTAGGATTAGTGACGTATGACGAGTTGTTTAATGGCAATGTGTTCAATCGTGCTGATAAAATATCCAGTTAAGGAGTCCTTGAACTGAAGTTTTCAGAACAGCCAAGGACTTAATGTTAACCTTGTATAAAGAAAACTTATTGAGAGTCACTTATTCCATGATGGATTTATTTATATTGTATTTTAAGTACAGCTGTACAAACCAGTAAAATGCTATGTTCGGATTAACGCTCAGCTTAACAAGGGATCAAAGCGAAAGTCTTTCGTATTACCAATAAATAACTATCAAAGTTTGAGACTTAAGTACATAACTGTCTTGTTTATTGTTTAGATACATACACTTGCTTGGCTTAGATGTTCTGCTAGTAATAAATAAAATAGTCAATATGCAAAAGTGCCGAAATTGTTTTTTTATCATGTCGCATGTGATATTGGCCTTCCCCATTTCATGTTTATAATTCATTGTGAAGTTCAAGCAATTTTTATTTCAGTGGCTCCACATAGGGGAGAATACTCCTATCCACCCGATGATGATGAGGACATTGTCGCAGATGCACGCAGGAAGCCTACCTTTTCCAGGGTATATATTTCATATGTAATTTCATTGTAGCATCATAATCAGTTGGATATAAATGACATACCATTACTTTTTAGCTGTAACAGTTATTTGAGCTGGGTCCTTATCTACCTGTTTGGAATGCCATAAAATTTGTTTGTATTGTACAATGTTACCAAATGGTGACTATTACAATGTTACACCTGTATGTTAAGGATGAACAAACATATTATACATATATTTGAGATAACGTTTGGAAATACAATATGTTACCATATTTATGTCAGTTCCACTATTGTGTCTTACAAATATTGTATAAAATAAGTATATATATGAACCAGTCTTTCAATATATCATTTCAATAAAGGAAAATATCATTGCATAAATTCGAGAACAATACTGTTATGCCGTGATTAATTAATTTCTTTCTCTCGTTTTTTATAGACCACTCTGCCGCCCATCGATGACTGTGACATGTATAAAGTTCCTCCCAATCTTCAAAGACAGCATAGAGTAAATGAAGATGGAACTCCTTTGACTGGTGAGTATTGTATGAATAATGCTTACTATTAATGATGACTTGCTCTCTGACAATTAGAAAATATCTTTGACGTTGAAGCTGAAAGTGCTGAAATGCTGAGTAACAATACATACTGGCAATTTAGTTTGCCAAACGGGTTCCGATTACAGCACCTGACTGAATGTTGATAGCTTTTCTAGAAAATAAGGCACCGTCCTGTGTGCTAATCATGATTGAATAACAGGGAATATGAATTGCATGCATAATCCTTTGTTAGTTTTATCAGGAAGTCAATGTGGCGCAATGAGTTAACGGGAAGGCCTGTAGGTATGGATCCCACTAGAAATTTATACCATGGTCGCAAGGGACATGATTGATCTTACATTCGTATAACCATCACTTATAGGATTAGTGACTACAGTTTGTTGCTCGAGGAGTTGCTACTGTCTCAGTCACAGTCTACGTCATGCTCTCTCATGCTAATTGATTGAAAATCCCTCATCTAAAACCGTTGTATCTTGATGTATTTCAGTTTTTTGTCATCGTGGTATCCGTCACATTACATAATTCATTTCATGGTAACACCCAATGCGCTACTGCTCTATTTCCTCAAAATTCAATGATATAAGTCTAGTTGTTATGCATTAATAAAATGCATGATAAATGCCCAAATAAAACAAAGGCAACAATGATTCCAAATAATCACCCATGGGTGATATCTGCTCTGTGGGTCTAAGATCTAAGGTGAAAAAGGCTTAAAGGGTGTACCAAAGGGTGGGGCATAGTTCAGGATAATAGGATAATAAATAGATTTTTACCTGTCAAAATACATTTTCGCTACAATACAGTAGGCGATCCTGCTTTTGGAAACAATTACGGTATGCAGGAAAACTTCTTTACTTACATACAACATACTTGGGTATTACCTCCCATAAATTTAGTACATGCCGGGAAAAGATTTACTACTACCTGAAGAGCTGTGCGTTTGTTCTGGTCTTTTACCAATGAAAGTTTGTCTTATTATTTAAATTAAGTCACAAATTAAATATATATTCTGTGAGTCAAGGAGGCAATATTACTTTACTTACCATATTATTCATGCTATCCACTCAGCAAAACTCTTCATTTTGGTATTTAGTTTATTGACCTGTATTTGCTACGCTTCCATTACCTTTACTCATTATTCAATTTGATCATTTCACTGCATGTTCATAGTTTCTGATATTTTACCGTAAGAGAAATATCATTAATGAGCATAAAATGCTGCTGAAACAAAATTCTCCTAAAATGCTAATGGAAAGGTAAGAAAAAAAAATAAAATGTTTTCTTGCAGGTTCCTTCAGTAGCAACAGAGGAACCAGCTCATCTTCATATGGATCACATGGAGCATCGGGGTATTATGGAATATCCGATGGGCGGGGATTTCCAGGAAAAATTACTGTGAGTGGTCCGGAATACGTTAACACGTCTGACAGCCATAGTTCAAGTAAGAAAACCTGTTATTACAAGTCGCGACAACTGCTCAATAATAGTTGACCCACTGTTGAAATGATCCGTTGCTAGAACAGTTGCAGTGCTCTGTGCTTTGCTCTCTAAAAATTGAACTTATTCCACTAATTTTATTCTACAATAGGTTCAACACCAAAAGGAAATAGTCTTTCTACACCCGGAGGTTTGGCACCATACCATCAATCATCCTCTTCTGTCTTTTCGAGTCCTGTCGCGAAGTCGATGTATGACATACCAAGTCCTCTCTCCCCTATCTTTCCAATGGTGCCTGGTCCGATAGCCCAACAACCTAATTCCCATGACGGATCTCTTCCGATCAGCCACCCAGGACCTTCCGGACAATCTTCAGCTCATTCTTCATCGTTGAGTTCAATGGGTTCAAATTATCAGAAAAATCTACCTAAACATGACTTGCTTATAAAACATCAGTTGAGAAAGATACCGATGCTGGACGTCTCTTCTCCAGCTGTCGTGTACAACTCGCCTGGCGGAAATTATAACGGCGGTTCCTTGTACTCAACCCCAAGCAATGTTCCTATGCCAGAGCAATCTCTGTATTCCAGCCCTACCGAACCAGGATTCTATAAGCGAGATATTTCCCAGCCCAGTGCAGGAGGCATCTATGATGTACCTCCAGCCAGACCCCCTAAACCACCGGGATCTCTCTTTGATCAAACGGTAGAGGGTACTACACCGTCACCCAGTTTACCCATTCAAAATAATGAATCTTTGTACTCTACTCCGAGGTCTCCGAGTTTTGACAGCGCATTTGGCTCTATCGCCGATCCTGCGAACATATACAATGTCGTCAGGACACAATCACCTTTGTCCCCGCCGCATACCACCGTGATAGGCACTATGAGTGACGATCAACGATTGAACATTAAATTCCCCAATTTAGATGCAAGCTTGGACAAGAGAAAGACGATGTCAGCTTCAAATTCACCACTCGCAACACCTAATTTTGCAAGACGAAATGTAGTAGGGTAATACCTATTATTTTTCATCAGTCCCCATCATGATGGCCTTATGAGCCAAACATAAATTTAATACAATAACAAGTACAGTCAGGTATTGAATCATTTATGAAAGGAAGCGAATCAGCTTAAACAGTAAACAAGTAACAGACTGTACTGTAATAAAGTATCAAATGATCACAGTGTCCTAATCTACTCGACCAGGGGCTTTTAACCAAGGGTAATTCCAGCATTTCATGGGAGGAATTGAGATTACAAATTGGTAGATTCAAACTGTTGTAATACTGATTAGGTACAATGGCAGGTTTCTTATTGACTTTTAACTTATTCAGTATTATATGTTTTTTATTTGGAATGTACCTTTGGATCCCACCAATCTTAGAAAGGGGAAAAAACATTTAGTGAGAATGGGGAATGAGGAACGAGGCAAAAGAGATTCAAAACCACTGTACTGGACTACTAGTACTGTACTGTACTGTTGAGTGAATCGAAATAGAAACCTTGACGTCAACCATTGTGTTGTTCTCTCTTCATAATCCAATTTCTTCTTCAGGAAAACCCCTTCATTCAATCTCCCGAGTTCAACCCAGCGACAAGGCAACAAACAAGTTTCGGGATCGGCGCCTTCCATATATGATGTCCCGCAAAAACTTCTGTCGATGCCGTTTAGCACTCAAGTCAATCAGCAAAGATCATCCCAGAGCAGTTCTGCTTCAGGTGATGGAAGCTACGGCAGCTCCTCGGCAAGAAATTCTGGTAAAAATATATTTAATGGAGATGGTATGAATGTGATTAGTTTTGTCTGAATAACCAATAATGATTATTTACTGATTACATGGCCTCGAATAGCACACCTAGAAATATAGAGTACATTTCTTAGTTTGTCAGAGTAATGATACATAAGATGGGGCCAAATATTTTGAATATTTCCTAACTAAATTTCCTTATGTTGTTGTTGCCCTAGAATGGTTTCCCTGCACATAAAAAACGTACACCGTTTGTATATGATTTTTCACTATACAGTCATTGGGTTCCATGTGAGCTATAAAAACAAAGCATTGAATATGATTACAGATAAACAAAATGAAAAATGAATACTGAAAAAAGTTAACATTTAATTATTAAGGTAATGTACCAATAATGATGCTAGTCATGTTACACTCGTACATGGAAGTGAAATCCAGACCTCACATAGAAAATATTGTTTTGTACTATCTGTACTTACATGTCAGGTTTCAAAAAACTTTCGGATTTCGGAATTTCGGATAAACGATTCTCAACAGTAACAATTTTTGTGGGAAATAGTAAAAATCTCTTTGCATATAAAAATATGAAATATCTTGTTTGGAGATGGAAGGGTTGTTGTATGATTCGTATGAATTCGATTGTACCTTTTCAGTCATCTACAGAAAATCATCTCCTCTCCCACTGTTCTGATTCAGTGTGACTCATGTTTACATTTTGCAATCATCAGGGTAACACAACACTCCATGAATATGTAACAGTATCTGTCATACTTGAAGGCATATATCCCAACTGTATTATTTTTTAATCCCTGTGAGAATGTTTTTCATGTAAATGCATTTTTCATATACAGTAACCACCCTTACTAAGTCATAACAGCTAGCTTGAGGTTTGAGGTTGATAGACAATATGACTACTCTTATTAATCGTAATCGTATTATTTTTGAATAAATCCGACTCATGAACTTAATGTTATGACTGTGAAATAGCTGAAATGATGTACCAACACACGCTGCCAATGTCACAAGGTTAGTTGCCTCCTGGTGATGTGGCCAGACATTTCTATTTAAGGTTCTAATAATCGTTTTCTGTATTTTAAATAATGTTTATTCATATGCGTCCTATGGTTGATGTGTAGATCATAGCGATTGATACACTTTCAGTCGAAGCTTACAAAGTTTCTTGGTGGTAGAAATAATAAAATAGTTCTTGGGTCTATGTCTGTAGCCTGTTAAAAGCTGTATTATAAAATGCTGTTCTCAGGTGCAGATACCAGCATATATGAAGTACCCCGTCGTATCGTTGACGGTACAGCATCTCCCAAGCTTGCTACAAATGATGCTCTTCAGAAGTTTGATGACATTCAGCATCCTAGTTATGAGAAGATGATGAACCAGGGTGATCAACTAAGTGGTATGTATGATTTTTTCCCACTCCAATGACAGTAGTAGATAAAAGTACATTTCAAGGAATGTTCAGTTCTATTTACTTGCTTAATGGACTTTACAGCGAATATTTGTTGTTTGTATATCTGTATATTGCAATTATCCCTTGTTCGCTGATGAACGATTGTAGCTATATCCAACACAATTTTCATTTCGTAAATCATCTATACGAAATGAATAAGATATAAATCATTTCTGGCAAACCAATAATCACATGTTTTATCATTCAGTGGTAGAGTCATCTTGCTGACTGAGTATTTGTTTTTAATTAGACTCTGAAGAAGCTAACCCATACACTCCCATGGCTGGTGCGACCATGTTGGCAGGTCTCGAATCTTACTCTCCATCTATGCATGTTTCTCCGCACCCAGCACCGCCAGGCCCCATGAGGATGATGGAGCGGTTTGGTTCCCAGGATGTTCAGCTAAATATGCCACCCCCAGTTCACCGTGACCTCAAACCCGGCAGACGCAGCTTGGGTTCAGATGGGTCTGATAAAAGGTAGGATATGGTTGGTTCTGAAAAACTGTCGAATCTTGGGCACATTAAATTTCACGGCGATACATCCTAATAAAGATTCAATCTGACTGTTGATTTTGACATGAAAATGCTCCTTTGCTGGTGGGGAAACTCTGTTATTGTGAACTATTAGTTAATCAGTCAGTGATACTGAGGGTTCACTGCATGTGAATATCGCCAATTCTTTTGACTTGTTGTAGAAAAATGGCTTCATGTCATCTGCAATTTACATGCAGTATTATATATGTAGATATTAAAATGAGCTTGCTGAATTTTCAGAAAAAATGCTAGAGACAGCTTCGAAAGCGATGAAGCGGTATCTCCTCCCCACACCACTATTACCCATACCATGCCTATGCTTTCCGACCAAGGATCTTTCAGCTACAGACCGACTTATAACACCCTGCCTGCTCATCCTACATCAGCGGCATCGAGAAGCAACAGCATGACATCGCCGCAAAATGTGAAAAATCGCATCGTAGGGAATGACCAACTGAGGACGAGTCCTGTGCCTCCCCAACGGCCACCCAAAGGTAGCAATCATTCGAGCATATCGCCACGCTCTCCGCCCATGGCAACTCCGGCAACTCAGTTGCCCGGTCGCCCATATACCCCTACCCATGGCATGCATCATACGTCACGGACATTACCAGACCGACATTTTACGACACAAGGCGTACCGCAACGCCCACCTAAACCGTCTAATATGAAAATCCCTCCAGACACCAATACACAAGTTTGGGATGACAATGGTCTTTCTCCTCCACGACGCCCTCCAAAGTCCAGTGACGACAGTGGAGTAGCCCCGTACAGACCCCCGAAAAAAAGTTCTATTGTGAGTATGAGTTGGTTTTTGTTTCTGAAAAAATATTCAAAACTCGGGTTTCAAGATATTTAACGTCTTTTTGCAGACTCCTTCGACCGGTGACTCAATGTTCAGTACGGGAAGTTTGTTCTTTCCGGCTGGATACAATCCAATGGCTATAGTGCCGCCTCCTGAACAAGGGGGGGACAAAGAAATAAAGTATATTGAAATTAAAGATTTTCCTACACAAAACAATGGTAGTGCATCGTCTATGGATGAACACCTCTCGACACAAGACAGGTTATTTTATGTTTACTTTTCTACTTTCTCAAACATATTCTATAATATAAAAACAGAGCATGTGCTATGTACATGAAGTAAAGACTGGTGTTGTTGACATCAAGTTCATATCATAAAGGATATTAGCGTTGTTTATGCCACACTCGAGAGTTGTTTTATGAATAGGCACCCCACCCCAGGGACCTGATACCCTGACTTGAACCTCTCATGAAGCTTGAGGGATGAAAAAAAAACTCTTTCATTACCATCCTATTAGCACCTTGATCAATTTCCTGGGGATTAAAAGTAGGCTCCAGGAGTGCACACTCAAAATAAATCATTTCATCCTTTTTTATATCATTCAGATCTGTGGCAAGACAGTCAGTCGAATACATACAACTGGACGTTGGAAAGACTAGAGCTCTTGAAAAAATGAAAAACGAGCGGCAAAAGGCACAGCAAATGGCGAATACTGAATTGCAGAGCACAGTAAAAGGAAAGGACAAGTTCAGGTGAAACTGGTAACAAAACAAGTTAAAGAAACGTTACAAACATCATTTTCTTGTAAGCTTTTAGAGAAGAACTCATGTTTGCTTAAGTAAGCTCTACAAGGATATTAATAGCCTTACATAGATCGCATACACATCTCCTGCACTTGACCTTCCTTGATGCACTGTTACCTGTATCTTTCTGGAAATGGATCACTCCTGACAGTCTTGAATCAATTTAAGCAATACTTTTTGTTGAAATGTTTATATAACATTTGATTTCTGTGTGTGTCTCTGTTGACTATGCACCCACTGTTGGACCTAAAACTACCAAAATTATTGGGAGTGTTTTATGGAGTCCATGCCCCAAGAAAGGGATGAGCTTTAAGGCCTAGAGTATTCAACTTACATACCAGGCCCACACTGCTTGACCCAAAACTGCCACATTTTGCATAGTAGTATTTTTTGTTGTATTCTTGCCCTGATAGGTCAGGGGTACTAAGTTTGAACTCAGTACAGCCTTTTGTTGAATGACATCCTCCGGTCAAAGTGGAATTCTTAAATTAGCACAAGATCATTCATAGGAAGTGTTGAAAATAACATGTGCAGAGGTTGTAAGTTATCATGGGCCACAAATACCGTAGCTTATATGACGAACTTGGTGTCCTTGCGTTCCCCACAACGCTAGCTATTACTGTAATCATATCTGGAGATATCTGGGTTATCATGATTTATCAATCAAGATATGGATCTTACATTTTAAATTGGGTCAATCGTATGCCAAAAAGGTTGTTAATCATATCTTGTATTGTAGGTTATGCACACCATTACAAAATGCACATGTTTATCAATTCGTTTTTCGGGAATTTACTGAAGTACCATCAAAATAGCATTAAAGACACTCAGCATTTACGCAACATAACAACGGCATTTTTTGTTATTTATTCCAATGGATATTTAGTGGTGCGCAGTGATACAGTGACGTTAACATAATTCTTTTTATTACTCGTAATTTGAAGTGCACCAAAGCAAATTGTTTGCCTTAGCAGCTACCTTCATATAGCTTTGACCATAGTCAAATTTCTCCTACCCCTACTATCCGTAAGTATTACTATTGAATTAAATTATAATATCCTGTAGAATCCTGGATTACTATTGTCCCGGCTCTAGTTTCCATTCTATTCGGTTAGGAATGAAATAAATCCAGGAAAGGTATGTAATTTCTTTTAATTTGTCTCACTATCAATACTGCCCAATGTAATATTAAGAATACTGCTTGAAGTTTGAAAATCAGAGTCACTTGTTTGATATGGCGATTGGTGTGCTGCTGCAAGCTGAGTTTGATGTAGAAGATAACATTATATTCGTAAATATGCCTGGTTGAATGAGATTGTAATCATTTCAAATTACATTTCGTGGATAGATAGGTGCTCCCACTAATATTCTCTGTGCTACTACTGTAACTTCCCTTGCGTTTGCAAAGGGGTGCTATGTACGAATGAAAACTCGAATAAGTTTTATTTTTCCGATGTGTGTGTTTATTTTCTTTTTTTCTTCTATTAGCACTAATGCTATGAATAATGGTTTTATTGCGATTTCTACCCATGTGCAATGGCTTTACTTTGTGGTCGTTGAATTATTGACTTAATTTCTCTTAATCGTTTCATCCCAATTTTTTTGTTTGTTTCCGCTTCACTCGCGAATCCGTATACTCAATCGCAATCGAATAATTATTGTTCCCATCAACTTCATTTTTATCAGAATTCTTAATAAAGTGTATATTTACCTTGTTAGTGGCTCACTTGGTATTTTTTGTCATACTGTTTTCAGATGAGATTCGTATTTAGAGGTTCCCTGGCCAAGAATTTCTTGGTTGTCTGTATGTATGTATATATATAAAGTTGTTAATTATGTAGCTATCTTTGTCCATTTTCGTGTCAAACTTTTCAAGACTTACTTTTATCACCTAGGATGACATTGTACATTCCTAGTGAAAGCCTAAATTTAAAAAGAAAGAATTTTATCTGGCTCTTTGGCGACTAAGGAAAATTCTGTTTGATCTATTTGGATATTCCTTGTTGATTTCATTACTTATTTGGCAACCTTGCACTGCACAAGGACGAAGCCAACCTGCTAGTTCTAATAGTACTATAACTTGTCCATGATGAAAAAAATAGCAATATGCTTGAGACACCTACAACTTATCTAGTCACATCAACATATGATATAACTTAGTTTTCTTTGTGGTATCTAATGCACATATGAAGAAATGATTCACTCGCACTCGTTGAGGTGAAAGCTTATAAGGCAGTTTATATTGATATTTTAAAAATGGAAATTGCAAAGTCACAACGGTGTTCACAAACTGCAGCTGAACAGTAAGTTTAAATTTATCAAAGATTATGCTAGATTCATTGTTTTACTTGATATTGTTACTTTACAATCTGCCTTAATGAAAACGTAAGAGGAGCATGCTGTTTATTATTTTCCAATTATAATTCATATTTTACCACTGGCTAGTTGAGTGTGAGGGAATGCCTTGATGGGAATTTTCTAGGAATTGAATTTTATTTTAAAAAAATCCTAAATGAAAAACCTACAAAAAACAGTATACAATTCTGTAACTGTTGTTGTAATCATATATCCGGATTGGTTGTAAATCATGCTAGATAGCTTGCTCACACATGTTAAAAAGTTTTGACTATTAGAGTAAAGTGCATTCTGTTTATTACTGCCTTAATTCTGAACCTTTCTTTTTTGTTCTTGCATTTGACGCATTCTTCTTAACACCTGTGCTTCAAAGTCCTCGTCATCCATTTTGTCTGGCGAATGTGATTCATTTACATTTGAAGATGGCCTTAATTCAGATGAAGCTTCCATTGGGATTTTGACCACATCTTCATACAAAGGTTTACCGGACAACCATGATATTTTTAAAGGATTTTCTGCGAAACCTATTTCACAATCGTGCGCTAACTTTGCCACCATCCCGCTCTTAAATTCTATTATCGCGCTACCCTTTTTCTTTTTGCTGGAGACGATGACTGCTGTTACTTCACCGTGCTTTGAAAAAATGTCTGTAAGAATCTGCTGAGAATAAAGTTCTGGTGAAGTATCTTCAATTTTCCATCTCAGTTTCAATCTGGCTGGCTCCAAAGCAGACTTGGCCTTTTCCTGCTCCTTCTCTTGACGCAAAAGCTTCTGCATGGCCAGCTGTTCCTCTTGAAGGATTCTTGAACCTTCTTCTCTGAGCCGTTGAATCTCCTGTTCAAGCGTTCGCGTTACTTTGACAGTTTCTCTTTGTTCCCTTTCTGCTGCTTTTTCTCTCGCTTCTAAATCTAGTTTCACTTTTTTTCGTTTATGGTCAAGCTTATCAGTTCTTGCAGCTGCTGCTTTACGAGCCAGTCTTACGTGATCGTAAGCCGCCCTTGCTCCTAAGTCACTTAAAATTTTCAGCGCTTCTGAAAGCTGATGAAAAAGGTTTGCCGCTTCGGGGTTATCTGGGTTTTTATCAGGATGGTATTTCAATGCCTTTTTTCTGTATGCCTTCTTGATTTCTTTGACGGTCGCGTTTTCCCTAATCTCAAACATGGCGTATAAGTCCATACTCTTTATTTCAGCCATGGTCACGACAATTCGAAAGTACGCGCTAAACTGCTACTGTGAAAAAAAAAATTAGTTAACTCCTTACTAGGGGAATTCCCGTTCATATTCCACTTTCTTGTGTTGCGCTATGGTGTCAGAGGTTGAAGGTAACTCCAATAATTTTTTAAAAATTTGACCTAATTTTCGCAATATTACTGGTGTATTTTTATCTATTTTATAGATGTTGTGATCAATTTTATATAAAGAAAGTACAAGCCATTTCATTACTGTTTTATATTGTATAAAATTTGAGATAATGCACATGTTGAACCCGAAGATAACGCCTGTTTTAATATGAAAGAAACTTTATTTACGTTCATTAACAATCGAATGCATAAACCGGTACTTGGCCAGAAAATAGATAAAAATGTTGGTAATATTTTGTAATTTTAACCGTATGCTTCAACAATATCATGATTAACTTTTTTAACAACCCATGCCTTTTTACTCTAGTGGTGATAGCATAGTCTTTAAATACTAACGTGATAGGATCCATAGAGGCATAGAATGCTTTCCGCAGGTCACAGTCTCGTTGCGCAAAAGCGAGGCGAATGACGACATGGTCCAATGAGCGAAGTTAAACGAAAAGTTCATTTCATGATTTGGTCATTCTGTATTTTACATGTTCCCTTAGTTGAGCTTAGTACTTGCTGCTGATCTAATATTCAAATCGTTCCATTTGTCAAATATAGATAGTGTTTACTGACTAACATTCTGCCAAGACGAACAAACGCTTTACAAACCGCGTGTTAGCGAGAGGGTTGAAACATGGAAGGCGAGTTTGCCACGAATATCAGGTTTATAGTTCAGTCACTACCTGCCAACGAAGATCAATTCCAAGAAAAGTATGACATTTTTAACCAATTGTGATAATTTGAATTAATCGAAAATATGGAAAAAATGAACCTAGGAAATATAAGCTTTAATATGATACAGACCTCAGTTGTATAGGTATGGAGTGAATTTACTGAATGACTGTATAATCATCAAATAAAATTGCACAGTACATTCGAATACTGTTAGATTACACGGATGTGCTTGGTTTTTGTTTCCTAGGAAATAATATGTTTCTCGTGTATTTTTACAAGTCCAAAATTGTTTCAGAATTTTTCTATCACCAATTGTTTTCCTGCTCCATCGAAAATATTGAAAAACAAGAATGGCCAATCATCAAAACATTAATCATAAATCGGCCATAAAAGGCTGAGGGCGATCAATCAGTTTATGGCCGATATGCCGATTATCCTAGTTGCCATATGTCCGGATTTTCCTGGACATGTCTAGCATATAGGTGTCAAAATATCCTCAAACAAAAAAATTATTTTTAAATGTAAAGAATCCCAGCTTTCATCACTCTTTGCATACAATTATTGGCTTAGTTTTCCCTGTAGCTGTAGTGGACAAATCATGTAAATTTTAATATTACCAACTTTCTGCTGGGTTTGGATCAAGGTGTGTATAATTATTGAATAGACTATGGGTTGGACAGAATTTAGGTCATAGTTCGGCTGGGATGTGGTTGGAAGCATCCTGTATTTTAACTACTCAGGATTTTTCAACCTTATATTGTACCATATATTCATCAACATCACTACTTTTGCTCATTTTCTGTTGTGCAGGATTCGTTAGTTTATAGAGCTCATGACAAAACAGAGAGCACCTTTGCTGTATTACAGACAATAAAAGTAGTTTGGGGCTGCGGGTTGATCCCAGTTTATAAATAAGTTGCCCTTGACTCAACCCTGGTAGAAATCACCCCCTTAGTAAATTTACAGAGCGCTGAGTCACATACTGAAGGCGATATTGCGGTACATGCAGACAGACAATTTATAACATGTTCTGCTTTGTTTGCAATCGTGATAAACATACTATCAACAACTGAGTGACCTTAAGCAAGTGAAACGACCCATATATGCTGAGTTATTAGATGATGTAATGATAACCTTGCGGTTCGAGACCGAGAAACCCAGTCAACACTATTTATGACTCAGAATTTGGTCCAGACATTTGGGACCATGATTAAATTTTCATTGTTTTCACCTATCATTGGAAATACCAGCAATGCACTATTATTATTTCAGGGTGTACCTAAATTGGCAATTGTCAAGAAGAATTTTTAACAACTCATAATGAAATCAATATTTTCTACTGGTCATTGTATTCAATAAACTAACTATTTATATTATTGTACTTATACTGCTGTTATCTATACTTCAACCATCATTAATTGAATTATATTTATCACAGAATACAAGCTCTAGACAAGGGCGATTTCGGTTCCGTGGCTTCAGAGGATGTGCCACATGCTTTGCATGCATTGCAGCAACATAATATCAAGTACGGCTCCCACCTACACTTATTTTCAATTTATTACTTTGTTATAATAATATTTTGTTCTGGGTAAAACATGACTTGCTTCGTGGGGGTAAAACTGCCTTATTGAGTTCTATTGTCCATGCGTTAAATCCTTCATGCAGAGTAGTGGGAAATACTGGGATGCTCAGTGCCATAAGACTTGTGGATGCTGACTGCTGTACCTGATGTGCAGCGCAGTGCCATTATTATAGCTGACTTGTCCGATGTAATCATAATGGATCTTCAGTTACAGCAGAAATAGTCCGTTATATCGAAAATNAGTGGACAAATCATGTAAATTTTAATATTACCAACTTTCTGCTGGGTTTGGATCAAGGTGTGTATAATTATTGAATAGACTATGGGTTGGACAGAATTTAGGTCATAGTTCGGCTGGGATGTGGTTGGAAGCATCCTGTATTTTAACTACTCAGGATTTTTCAACCTTATATTGTACCATATATTCATCAACATCACTACTTTTGCTCATTTTCTGTTGTGCAGGATTCGTTAGTTTATAGAGCTCATGACAAAACAGAGAGCACCTTTGCTGTATTACAGACAATAAAAGTAGTTTGGGGCTGTGGGTTGATCCCAGTTTATAAATAAGTTGCCCTTGACTCAACCCTGGTAGAAATCACCCCCTTAGTAAATTTACAGAGCGCTGAGTCACATACTGAAGGCGATATTGCGGTACATGCAGACAGACAATTTATAACATGTTCTGCTTTGTTTGCAATCGTGATAAACATACTATCAACAACTGAGTGACCTTAAGCAAGTGAAACGACCCATATATGCTGAGTTATTAGATGATGTAATGATAACCTTGCGGTTCGAGACCGAGAAACCCAGTCAACACTATTTATGACTCAGAATTTGGTCCAGACATTTGGGACCATGATTAAATTTTCATTGTTTTCACCTATCATTGGAAATACCAGCAATGCACTATTATTATTTCAGGGTGTACCTAAATTGGCAATTGTCAAGAAGAATTTTTAACAACTCATAATGAAATCAATATTTTCTACTGGTCATTGTATTCAATAAACTAACTATTTATATTATTGTACTTATACTGCTGTTATCTATACTTCAACCATCATTAATTGAATTATATTTATCACAGAATACAAGCTCTAGACAAGGGCGATTTCGGTTCCGTGGCTTCAGAGGATGTGCCACATGCTTTGCATGCATTGCAGCGACATAATATCAAGTACGGCTCCCACCTACACTTATTTTCAATATATTACTTTGTACTTATTTTCAATATATTACTTTGTTTTAATAATATTTTGTTCTGGGTAAAACATGACTTGCTTCGTGGGGGAGATTTTGCATGCTAGACTTGAATTTGAGCTTTGAATACTCGAATATGTGAAAATGTTTCTAGGGTTAGCTAGCATGCACCCTAACCTGAGCTGAGTTATCCTAACCAAACATAACTGGGTTTTCGCATTGACTAAACTTGTAGCCTGTTATAACAGACGGATGGAGGGGTGGGTAGACAGCAATAACAGGGCGATATTCAGGTGGGTAAAACTGTGCCTTATTGAGTGCTATTGTCCATGCATTAAATCCTTCATGCAGAGTGGTGGGAAATACTGGGATGCTCAGTGACCTAAGACTTGTGGATGCTGACTGCTGTACCTGATGTGCAGCGCAGTGCCATTATTAAAGCTGACTTGTCCGATGTAATCATAATGGATCTTCAGTTACAGCAGAAATAATCCGTTATATCGAAAATCAGTTGTTACAGGCTACGCTATAACGAGGGCTTACTGTACTATGAATTAAGAACCTAATTGTTAACTAGAATTGGGTATATCGGTATATTGGTATCTTTCATATACGAGCTACTAAATTAATGAGATTGTTACATAGAATGAACGAAATCTTTTTGTGCCATGTATCATGTTGCTTTACTTTGCATACATATCACTTCAGAGTCAATAAAGCAAGCAGTCCTCGAGCAAATACTAGGGTGGTATCGCTGTGATCAAAGAAATTACCTCCTAGACTAGATTATAAAATTGTGTCTTCATTAAAAAATTTTCTTCATTCAGGCAATGTGTCGTTGGACCAAAACACCTGGCCTTTTTAGTGAGTGATGGAAGGGTATGTCGTCTCAAGTACGCTGCTCATAGTATCCAGGCGGAAGAAGAGACAGAGTACACAACGACTGCAGCCTCTAGCAAGGCATCTCAAAATAAATCTGGTACTATATTTAGAATTTCTTGGCCATCAGTTTTAGTATTTAATATGCTCTTGTCCATTTAGCCTTGTTTTTACAAGCAATATCACATGCACATGAAATCACATATATTATAAATCAAAACACAACTATGGTACTGCTGAATTCCCCTACCTATAAGGTCAGTATTTGTATGTATCGTAAGCCCTTGCTTGGTAAGTCGGTATGTCAGTTAAAATTGTTCCCATAAGTCTGAATGACTGAAGCAAAGTCGTAATCTGCTCAAATTCGGAAGGAGTGTCCTTGTCAACTTGCTGGTACTGTACAGTCCAATATTCGTGCAACTTAGTCTACAAGTGCCTGTAAAACTAAAGTACTGTCAAGTGCTGTGCAGGATTCTTCTTCGATATGTGACATAGCTGTATAATACACAGATATACACATGCGATTGAAATTGAAAACATAATTTTAGGTGAAAGACCATTAAAGGCTATGAGGAGGACCTCCGATTCGCCTTGGGTCATATCGGGCGCTGATCTACTCGGAGGACACGCAAGCAGCTCTTCGTCTGCCTTGCGACGTTGGGGCACTCGTATCAATGTCATACGTTCTGTTGTGTCAACGTCATCAAGTAGCCTGCCTCCTTCGACAACTTCTGCATCTTCAGCTGCACGCAATAGATCACGGAATGTGTCATCTGTTGCTGAGGCGTCCTTGAGTACAAGTCCCGCAGGAGTGCGATTGATACGGACAAGTCAGGTTGGCTATGTTATTGTGACGACTTATGAGTGTCTTTTTTATTTTGTATAATGTATTACTCGCGTTTCGAAAGATATTTCTTTTCCAATACAGATATATCAGTATTTCAAAAGATCCCATCTTCATAGGGGATAATTGCGATATTGACAATGTGTGTCAGGCAGAATAAGGGCAAATGCATAAATTATTAATAAATATTGGCATATTGACCCTACCGTGCTGGGTAAGCTTTGAACGGAAAGACACTCCTAGGTATATCTCCCGATTTTGACAGCATGGTGCATTTCAGTGGTTTAGGATTTTATCTCTTCCGAACCCAGGTTTTCTTTGTTCATGCATTATTATGAGATGCATTTGCCCAATTTGGTAAAGATCCGTCGGAAAATGGCGACTTTTTCCCAAAACATACAAATTTTCGGGCGTATCATATAGTTAAATTAATATTTATTAGTCAAAAATGGATAGTTTAGAAACTGTAGTTATATATTGCGCAACTTGGGTGTTATTCGAATTCATCTGATGTTCGTTCCTATGTCATCAAATATTTTAGCTATCGATAGACATCATCAACTTCCATTCAACATCATGGAAGCTTAACACATGATTTTGACTTAACATCTACATGTGATTCTTATTATATATATATATTTCCTTCAACTAGCTGCGTGGTCGAGGACTTCAAAGCTCTCTTCTCACAGGACAAAGAGTAATTGTGCCTGCTTCTCATGTTCCTGAAGAACTTGTGAATCAAGTACAGGTATGGCAATATTTCAGTCTCATTCAAAACAACTGCTGAAGATTATTTTAGAAATACTGGAACAAACAAGTAGAATCTGATGTCCAGTATATTTTTCTTTATTTTTGTTTTATCTTTGGAAGTTTGCAGGTGTCTTATGAATGTATTTTTCCAGGGTATACTTCAAGGAAAATCACGAAGTATAATTACCAGAGAGCTGCAGAGAACTAACCTTGACGTAAATCTAGCTGTTAACAATTTGCTGAGTCGTGATGATGAAGATAATGAAGACATGGATGAAAGTGGTAATGCTACATTTCAAACACTGATACCGTAGAAAATATTAGTGTCATGTGTAGAAATGTGTGATTAAGAATATAGAACTATTGAGATTTAAATATCATTCGAGCTATTCCGGACTAGTTAAATAATGCTCATCTAAATAATTTTGAATTTTTTTTTCAAAATTAGGTCTAGAGTTCGTTACCCCATAATACACCATTTTTTAAACTTTGATTCTTCCCTTCAATAAGCTTATATAAGGTGTGATTTGGTGTTATGTTTGGTTGCGTTTATGCCTCGGAGCAGTGTGGGCCTGCAGGTTGAAAATGGTCTCCAGCTACCTTCCTTATTTTATTTGATGAGTCAGAAAATTAAAAACCTTTTAATGTTGCGTTAGAGTCCTCAACTCTTTGCATAAAGTTGAGTTGCAGGATAGTTAATTGTTACACTTAATCATTATTCACTAGATACTGTATAGTTAGTGTTCTGCATGAAATTTATTTCAAGTTGAAGGCGGTCCATGTTGTCTGAAAAGTTTTGTTTCATAGATAAAAGTAAATATTATTGTATCATGGCATGTATTATCCTGTGATGAAAAGTATGAAATATAGTTCTTGGGACTGTTCTGCGTTGACTCTCAGTTCTTATGGAGGACAATACTATTTTAGGGAGCGACTACATACCGGGAGATGATCTTCTGTCACTGCTGGATTCCGGAATTCATTCTCGTGATCACGGCTTGATAATTGACACTGACACTGTCTTGCCAGAGGAACTATTAGGATATACTTTCCATCGAACTGCAAGGTATCTTCCTAACATCAAGTAGTGATTTTTGATTTTATTGTACTAAATCCAGTATGGTTGGTATTCTTACCTCCCCTCTTTACCATTACAAATTTTCACAAAAGTAAATGTGTTTCATTGTGGCATATTCTCTGCATGGTTGACCTTGTATAAACGAAATACAACAGCATAGGTTAATTTTTTATTGTAATATCAATAAATAGCAAAAACTTAACATTTTCAGCCAAATCTCCTGGCTTAAGCCTTAAGATAAAATTGAAACTTATGATTGGTTGAAAAAAGTTGTCAGATATAATTAATAGCTACTCAAAGACTTTTTTAAAAATTCACTTCTATATAAAGTAATTGTTGTATGTCTTTCAGAAACTCTTCTCAACGCAGTGGAAACTCGAATACCAACGATGATTATTTGCATAACTGCGACCCTATCATAAGACTCGGGAGTCCAAGATGGTTCGAATCGCTTCGTCAGGAAGATTCGGTTCCGGGAGATGCCTCTGGCCAGTCGAATACTAGTACAACACAAGCTAAGAAAACTAAAGGTATACTTTTTATTTTGTGTACACCATTTACTTTTTATGAAATTACAATTGGGTACTTCTCTGTTCAAACGCCCATGGAGCTATGATTTTTCCAACCCCCTAAAATATGAGTGACCCGCACGCACTGTAAAATTTCTCAAATAAAAAAATCGCAAATGCATAATAATACAACACATTAATCCTTTATATTTCACGAAATTAAACTGCTGTTTACATTGTAATCTAGAAAAATTTGATAAAGTACATATCATGTATATTTGTGTTATTGCTGTATTATTAGATTAGAGGGATTGAAATGAAAATGTTTTAGTGATTTTTAACTTGGCTCACTTTATTATATTTAATGACATGAGAATGCGCTGTTATCGAATACTTTGCTTATACCAATTAGAATATGTTTCACTCTTGCATTTCACGCACACTATTTATATCATTGGATTGAGAGGAAGCATATGTTCCCTATTCCTGACTGCCTCAAGTGCATTATATGTTATATATGACTTGCAATTTCAGTTAGTCCTCAACATACGAACAGGTTACGTTCCAAGAGGTTCTTCGTAACTGGAATTGTTCGTAAATCCAACACAATAAAAATAAATACACAGGTAATGCCTATACAGCCACATCGATTCCCAGCAACTCCCATCAATCCCTTATAAACAAATCAGTGTTAATATTTTACTGTTAGCATTTTAAAAGTTAATGACAACAAATAATAAATTATTAAAGATACATAACATAATACAAACGCGATAACGATAACTTAATACACAGTACAACTACTTTGTGAGATAGATCATGCGTGACTGAGAAAGAGGCTGGGAGATGTGTGTTGTTGTTGACAATCACGTGCCAAGTGACGGATTTGCGAACTACACCATTCACACAAATTTTTATTGTTGGCGGCCGTGTTCGTATCGACAAAAAGTTTGTAATACGAGTGTTCGTATCTGGAGGACTTACTGTAGTATCAAGTGAACTTGATGTCCTGTAAAATAGATGCATTCATATTCATTTTTGCTGAAGCATATTAATTCAACAATATATTCCTAGTGGTTCTTCTCCTCAAGACAAATTTGCAGTCTGGTGTCTGTATTAGGGTCATAATATTGACAGTAAATTATACTAAACAGAGGTCATATTCCATACCAATGTTTTGGGCACAGCCAAGAGGTAAGCCTGTTAGTGTAGGAGAAGAAAATGTGCCAGGTTGTAATATTTAGTAATTTAACAGAACTACTTCATAAACCTTTAAATGCGAGGGTACATATTGCTCGGTAAGCTATCGCATATCTGAATTTTGAAATTGTGATGTTTCTCTTTCATAGTTACGGCCAACAGTTCAGAAGTCATTGTTGGTGAGCAACTGGAATGGTGGATGGATGAAGAAGGAGTCCCTGTAAAATTTTCTGTAAGTATTTCAGAAAAAATCTTTTGCTGCATTCCTGTTTTTCTAGAGACATACTAGAGACAATTTGTCGATAAATACCCTCTATTTAATATTCTCCCTCAAACTTCACTTCCAATTACAAGGGAGGAACCACTAATTTTCTGACTTCAGTCTCAGGGAGGTACGTTAGTAATTGAATTATATATGAATTGCAAAACAGAAATAAATATGTTCTCAGTTTTGTAGAAGTTTTACAGTCTGATCACATGAGCGTGAAATATTTTGTATAATAATGATAATATTTAGCACAATCAAGTACTGTTAATCACAATACGGTTTTATTCATCAATTCAACATTGCTTTTCTCAATGCCTTATCTCCCGATTCTTTGAGACTGGCAAATTATGTCTACCCGGTCAATAAAACACTCTGTATTTAATAAAAGGTTCAGGAAATAGTGTTATACACCATGCATACCTAATGGAACAAGGTTTCTGAGAAGTCGCAATGAACCATTTCATTTCAGATTTATTCATTCATTCATTATTCTCCTTAAGACAATCTATGATATTCATGCCAAGTTTATGGAGGCTGGTTCAATACTTAAAGAACTTTTTGCTATGATTGTGCACCTCTCTTCTAACATTAGTGTTGTTTCAATAATAATGGGTTTCCAATTGAAACTTCAATACCAAAAGAATTTTTAAAGACTACTTTAGGATTTATGCCACAGTTTGCTGAGATAGAGGAAAAATATGAAAATATGAAAATAAAAAATGAAAGTGGAGGTGTGCCTAGTGACATTCGAGACACATGTTGTTTTTATAGGTCACGTGCAATTTATAAAATAATATGGGCGTCAGCCATCAAAACTCGTGATTATCACAAGGCGTGAATAAAATTGTAGAGACTTCATTATAAATATTATAATTATATATGTAAATATAAATGAATTTGTCTAATTGATTGATGCAGATTTCTATGTAGCATATAACACTTCTGCTATTCCTCCGACAGCAAATCGGCGCTATGCAATCAGAACTAGCAGCGGTGGATAACGAAGGACTGCTCCGGCAATGGCGTTGGGAAAAGGAGAAGCCGTATCGTCATTCTACTTATCCAAACGTATTTCATCCACGTGCCATATTCCTGAATGTAGAGGATAAGAAGGTGAGACACTACCTGAAAAAGCATGAAAAAATTCTTCTGATTTAAAAGCTGATTCGTTTGTTTTAGGTAACACATTTAGCATCATGCCCTATACGTTCATCCGTGATGGTCGAGTGCGGTGCGGTCGGCACGTGGATGGATGAAAGTATAGCGCGACATGCTTGGATGGTAGAACATCCTGCGTTAGGCCCTGTTACAGATGATCTGGAAATGGATATTCACTCAGAAAAGTGGAAAAAATCTTTAGGTCGTTGTATCTTTGTCTGCTCACTGTACAGTGCTGCTATCACTGCATCAGGTATTTTATCTTTCAATTACTGAAATACCCGAAGGCTATGGAACTTGGGAGCAATTCTTGACTCCTAATAAATTCAAATTGTAATATTAATGATATGTAAAAATTTCTTATTACCCCTAAAGGCTTCTCTACTAGTTATAGGATATATTTTCATTCAAAATAAAGCTTTATTTACGATATTTATTTCAGTGAAACCACCACCACATGAAAATATTCATAGTAGCAAGGAAGTACCAAATAATTTTTATTTTCCTATATGGTTTTATGAATTGGAATCAGAGTCACAGATTTTATGTACTCCACAACACGAGATATAATTCTCACAGTTATTCTAAGTAAACCAAAGTGAATCAGTTGAACATTATCTCATTTTATTCATTCATAGTATGGAACGCATTAGAAACTTTAGTAAAATAGAAGGAAGAATTGTTCGAAATATTGAAAAAAAGATATGTTTTGATATGTTGGTGATAATTTGAATGAAATTAATTTGCAAATTCATATAGGTGATATTTACTGGTGGGGCGTCCTGCCATTCATCCAACGGCGTAAATTTTTGGAACGGGCACAAGTTAAATTGAAGAAAAATATGAAAAAATCAGCCACCAAAAAAAAAGAGGTACAGTTTTCAGTAATACGCAATTCGGAATGGTTTTGCTTACGTTACGCTTTGTTTCTGATAGATAAAAGTCGGATCTTTGGTATGTCTTCATTCCTGTCCTCTTTTCCAAGCCGGTGCTATTGCTATTCATACTCGTGGTGGAAAACCTAGAGTTGGATGTGTTCAGCAGTCAGTCTGGAATCTAACAGACAAATGCACGTTTAAGGTATGCAAATAAATTCATAAGGTTCATCATAATAGTAAACACGGTAGTGAAGTCAATATACGATACAGTCAATGCTGACTCTTCAATTTACTGATATCACCAACTCAGTCTCCTCTTATTGTGAACAATAGAATTATACAATTGCAATATTCAATAAAAGCACACAAGGTAGAAGGCATTGCATCACTGCTAACATAAAATCATGCTACTTAATAGAACCTCATCCATACATGCTTCAGCAGAGGTTCTTGAACTTTTTGGGCTGCGCCCCCCTTACATCTTTGAAAACAATTCACGCCCACTGACAGTAACCGCGGTTCCCTGTGGGCCGCACAAATTTGGTTTGCGGGTTGCAGGTTGCACACCTCGGGGCTAAATAATCAGTGTAAGACTTCCATTGATTATTAAATAATCAGTAAAAGTATCAATTTTTGAAAATCTTTTTCCTTATTGGCATTCAACGCCCCCCTATAAATCCTACATGCCCGCCTCTAACACACTATAATAATGCGTGAAATCGAAATTGACAGTAGACCCGCAATTCCCTTGATACAGTTGTCTGGGTTTTGTACTCGCCTCTGTAAAATATCCATAAAGCGCAATATACTATTGTTATATTACTCCAACCTCGATGTTTCATTATTCCTGAAAATTATTCCTTTAGATCTTGAGTGGCCGTAAGAAGAACAAGCGATCAAAGGGAATTGGAAAAGATAAGCCTGAAAATAAATCTGGTAAAAAGAAAAGCAATTTCCTTCCGTCCGTGTCCGGTGCGATGGATACGCCCGAGAAGCCTCAAGTTGAGCAAGCTGCTAAAAAGAATGAAGAAAAACTGAGACCAGCCAAAGGGCTGTCTCCTACTCCAAACAACAGGTGAATTAAAACTAAAGGAAAGGGATTTTTTAAAACTATGATAAATAATTTCAAAAACTTTATAAAAACTTTTCATGAACTTTAACAGGAGATATCTAAGACAAACGTTTCTGCACTTGTCTGCAGTAACAAAGCATCATATCACAATTTATATTATTCATATATATGTTTACTTTTGCAGCGAAAGGGAAACCGTACTGAAATCCACCTCTTCTGCATCAGTCCTTGGTTCACAAACCACTCCATCCAAGTCACAAAAGAGAAAACGAACATCTTCCCCATGCTCACTGGATCACCATAGGTTAAAAATTTAGGAACACTGTCTCGGCTTATTTTATTGATGTGATTTCAGTCACCAATGTCATTATTTAACGAAGATTTTTTCCACCCAACTATTTGTTAAGACAATAAAGTAATAGACAATAATCAGATTGGAAACCTAACCCATAATCCAGATACTGTAGTTTCAAGCCTTTTGGGCAGAGTTTTTACTGAACTCTGACCCCTAGATCTCTTCGGCCGATAGCACCTTATCTGTGCTCAGAATAGAAAAAAATGGTGTGGTCAATATCATACTTTGCGTAAACAAAAAGCTTCATTTTTATACATGCACTCAGTTAAGTCTCATGTTTTCTCATGACCCATAAACTTATTAATTCACAGCCCTAAGAAGTTTCTTTGACATTTGATGACACAGACAATAAACCAAGCGGGAGTAATTTATTCTACTTTAAGGACTTGTGTGCGATTGCAAAAGAATAACATTCGAATACTTGCATTTTTTTCTCAGTTTATATGTTACCTTATTGACTGAAAAGTACAAGACAAGCCATGGCTAGTGTTTTGCTTATATAAAAAATAGATTTGTCATTATGCATTCGAGATGTAAGTCTCAATAGGAAAGTAGATTTGAAGATTAAAAAAGATGTTGCATGAGTATACTTGAACTTGGATGTCATTGGAAAAGGCATATAGTTTTAAACTTTTCTTTTTGTTAAATTTCAGAAGCAAGAAACATGATATCCAAGATGAAGATGCTGCTGAGGAAGATGTTGGATCTGAGGAACAGTGGAATCTACAAGATGTTATTTTCTTTGAAGATGTTCAAACTGTTCCCGTGGGGAAAGTGCTCAAGGTTCCGAAATAGTGCTTGACAATTCTTCTCTTTGCATTTTGCTTGTTCTTCCTAATCCTATCCTGTATATTCTCTTAGATCGACGGAGACATGGTCGCGGTTTGGTTCAGTCACTGTCGAAAATCAAGCAAGTCGGACACCTTCGACATGGATCCTGCTTACCTACTAGAAAACTGCCGCCTTTTACGCAAAGAGGATCTTCATCTCTGTCCGTCCGTTTACCCTCCGAGAATTCCCGATTGTTTTCTGAGGAATCCAAGGAAAATTCCGGTATTCTTTTGTTCTGTTTGTTAAACCGTGAATGAAACAGAGCTCTGTTACTGATCCATTAACTCTTCATGCAAAAATAATACACGTTAAGCTAATTTTATAATGAGCTATTGAAATTAGGCCCATATAAATTGTGATTCAGAACTGTTTGTAATTTTTGAGAAATCGCATTTGCAGGATTAAGTCGGTGGGTTAGGTGAAACTAAAATAGCGAATGAAGCTTGTTTAAGCTGCAAAAATTCTACAATTCAGACCTCGGAATAAATTTCAGATGATAATTTCTTTCTTTATAGATTGCTTTTTGGAATAAGGTGTTAGGTCTATGGGTATTTTTATAGCATTTCTGAGGTCACTCAAGGCTCTGGAGAATTTTGTTTTAAACCCTGAACACAAATGTTACTTTGTTCTATGTTATCACAAACGCCGGCCATGGCAGGCCCATTCTAAAAAATACATTGAGCAACGTTCAAACTCGGAATGGAATTTTTTTTTTGAATTTAGAGATTGACCTTTAGAGGCGTTCGAACTACCAAGGCACCGCTGTATATATTTAAATATTTTACCTGTATATTCTGGTTCTCATATTAAACCTCTTTTCACAGCTTGACCCGTCTTTGAAAATCCACTCAATTTGCATCAATGAAACTGGAATCAAAGCTGTGGAGGGTGGGATCGATGGCTCTCCTCTAACACTGCTAGATATTGGCTTGGACGGGAAAGTCACAGGAGACTGCCCTTTCCCGACGCCCGCTGACATGTTTTTCAGTAACAGCCGATTACAATCGTTGATTAATGTTCGGATTTCGAATAATTATTGATTTGTATTATGTTAACTTCCACTAGATAAAGTTGAAGAAAAAAATGAAAAAATTTTATCTGGGATTTCTGAAGAAGATAAAACTAAATGTTCATGTGAAGTTCGTTCTCAGTGTCAGGTATGTATTGTTATTTTTCAGTCAAATTTGAAAAAAAAAGGTTTTTTAACTTTTGTGTTCATGTAGTTCAATAATTAAAATGTAGGTAATCCGATTATGATTACTGATTACGACAATCATCGAATCGAATTCACCTTTTTTAATTTATTTTTTTCCCTCTCAGGACTTCCCAACTCTGTTTCGAGACCGGTATTCCACACTTTATCCGCTTCTCCGTAACGAAAACTGTGGTTTCCGCGATCCGCATTGGATGAATTTGCCGCCTTTGCAAGCCATCGGTGTCGGAGCTCACATCCCCTGCACACTGGATGCCAGACCTCGAGGGCCACAACAAAAGTCATCTAAAATGTAATATCAATTGGCTCAAATTCTCCTTGCAGATATTGTATTCCTTAATATTATACTGGTAACTTTGGGACAAGCACTGTAGGCATTCAATTTAACCTATAGCTTTTTTGGTTGTATTGCTTTTATTTACAATTAAGTTACTTTACAATGTCACAAAACGGTTTACTAAATATATATGTATATATGTATGACAGCATTCAACTGCTACAGACCCACAGATGTCTCATATAATTACATATACGCAGTAGATTTATCCTGTGTCCTCCAAGTATTTCAACAAAATAGATTTGTTGCAGGATCGTTGTTTCTGCGCTCGTGTTCCATACGCAGCAGTTGATGCCAATCATAATGAGGCGTGACTGTACTGCAGTTGAAAAATTCCTGCAAAGTTTGCCACCTAACATTGATATTCAGGTAATTACATTTCCTTCATCTTGGAATGAATTAAATAAAAATGTAATTTTTAATTTTTAAACCGATTGCAAAAAATGACTGTCTTGCCATTGTCAGTGGGAATCACATTATTTCCACCTCTAATCTAAATCATTTGAAGAGTATTTTGATACAGTTTCTGTTCAAAGTTTGAAGTGTTTCCTAGCGCTAATGACTGATTCTGGTATAGAATAAAGATTTGACTCGTTAGAAGGAGTTCGTTGTACGGAGTACCTGTAGTATTTCTGCTATAGCATGTTGCACAGGGTTTGAAATATTCTTAGACCAGCCCTGAGGGGAGATTGATGGTTCATAAGACAAAACAATAGTCTACTTTTGAATGATTATTACATGTCTTTGGTTAGTCTGCAGAAACTGATAATCCGGCAAGACTCGAAACCGACGGTTACGGAAAATTGGCGGTGTACCTGTACCTTTTGAGTTTCCAAATAGTAAAGTATAGTTTTTTTCACAGTCCCTGTGCAAAGAAAAATGCGATGGCCAACGAAACATCATGCATGTGGCAGCTGCCATGACCGCTCCTTCATCCAGAGGGTCGGGGGCACTAGAAGAGGATTCTGGCAGGAAAGATAAGGACGAAGGGAAAGAAAAGTCCAAAGGAGAATCGTACAAAGCATTACCTCCTGTGGTAACATCAATTCCATCAGCATCCACTACAACTTCATCTTCTAGAGGTTCTGTATTGTTATGTAGAGTTACTAGGTGCATATTTTCTGGGCGTTCTAGCACAACCACCAAAGATGGTGAATTCATCAGAAATAGTAAGCTCACTCAATATATAACTCTGAATCGTCATAGAGTGAGGGACATTTCACCAGCACACATCCTCTGTTCACTTTTGTGGTGATATCCTTGCTCAATTTCAAGGTTTCCTTAGGTTCTTGTGCATTATATATGCCTGAATATATACAGGTTAAAAACGATTTGTAGTTTTGTGATGGCATTGATAAAAATTCTATTTCTGGAGCTAAGATCCTGTAGCTCAGCAAAAAGTGCATAATCTAACCTAAAACTAGAGGCAAGGAAACATCTTCCTTTAAACCATTGAGAATTCCATTGGGAAATTTAAATTCTGATAAGCAACTTATAAGAACAATCCATTTTAGGCCTTGCTATGTTGAACCATATCCTTGAGAGTTTTATAATGATCTCGAAATGGAAACGATTCCGAGAACTGAAACAAGCCAGCAAGTCTAGAGAGAGTGTATGTCTTGAGAAATTGATATTATGCATACTGCATATGCATTCATTCCCACGATTCAAAATCGTAGCTTATTTAATGTCGAATGTATGAACTGCTGTAGTAGGGTTAGAGCCCCTGTCTACAAGTACCTATGGGCATCCATATTATCCACATGTATTGTATGATCTGTCTGATATGCGTATACATTAACAGATAGCAATGTGAGATCATCCGCCTCTGCAGGAGCTTCGAGTGCCAGAAGCAGTACCGGAAGCCATTTCATGTCATTGAATGAGAGGGCTAATGCTGTCTCGGCTATAGCTAATGCTATATCTGTCGTTACCAGAGGAAGCACGAGTGAAAGCTCTGAGCCACGGTCAGTTGATTAAAATGCAAAGTAATTCAGTTGCATGAGTGCTACAATAAGCTTTTAAATACTGTATGCAGTAAACACTCGATTATCGGAACTTGTCAGGACTGACACATGTTTGAATTTTTAGTTGTTAGGATATGACTTATGCACTCCAATACTGTCACATAGCATTTAAAATCATTTTCATGTCAATATAGCATTCCAAAGTCAGATCATTTTTATAGTTCTCCCTTTTATCATGATCAATCAATTTAGCTTCCCACAATTTGTTTATTTTAATGTTTGAATCTTGTTGAATTGAGATTTCGGATAATCGAAGATTTGGATAATCGAGTGTCTACTGTACCTTCAGATTTTTGTTATCTATCTCACTGGTATGCTGATAAATGATTTAAAATTATTTTTCTTCTTATCTTGAACAAAGAATCACATCATCAGCTGTAAGTCAAAGGGAGCCGAGACAGCCACCTACATTCCCTGACCCTATATCATTTCCGGAACCACCTTCATTTTTGTTGCCTTTGCCTTACCCATCACACTACATACCCCTATCATCTAGTTCCACATCCTCAACTTCAAGTTTTAGTTCAAGGTGAGATAAACAGTGCTTATTATAGGTAATCTAGACGAGATTGGGTATAAAACCAATGCCCATTTATTGGACATTATCTGTACGGCGTAATTAAATCAGTGACCTTGAAGATTGCCAAAGGAGCGATTTTATTTAACATCTCCATATTTTTTGATGAAAAGCATTACAGAGTACATTTTTGTCAGCCCTGTGATGCTAGTTCTGAAGAGATTATACAAGTATGTTCCGAAGAACGGTCAGCTGACCGCAAAATATCGTCGCTCACCTGGGAAATAGAAATGCTAAATATACATCGCTTATGGAAAATTTCTTATTTCAAGGACTAACAAGCTCTACATATTTATTCAGCAATTCAATCATTATGAGGGACATCATGCAACAATTTGCTGCTGTACTGGATGAACATCCTCCGTTGAGTTCAGGTCCTTCGCTCCCCGTTTCCACGGCACCACCCGTAACTGCTACAGCAACCACTAGTTCTTCGAATTCAAGAATGGTAGGAATTTATTATACAATAATTATTATACATTATATTTGTACTACTATTTCGAAAACAGAAATGGATAGTATCCTGTTCCTTTCTTGCGTATCAAATAATTCAGTTAGATAATTATATTTATTAGAATTTTTATTCTTTGTTGTTGAATGTGGGCTGCTAGCGACCTTCATGTGTGGCCCTGATTTCCATTATTTCTTATATTAGATTATTAGAAAAAAAGTTTCCTTCACTTGGCATAAATTAATAACAGGCACAGTCTATAATGAACGAGATGCGTAACGTGTTCAACTTATCTCCCCAACTGCAGAGACCCCGTACTCCTTCCCCGCACCGATCTCCGTCTCCGCGTCTTTCTCCTTCCTACATACCTACTCTGTCATGGCCTCCAGATCCTGTGATTTTCGATATGCCGGATGTTCGAGGTAAGAAGTTTTTCTTTTTTCTCTGTGATGATGTGAATAGGATGAATAAGTTTCCATGATCAATTTTTTTATATCTTTACTGATGATTTTCAGAGGAAGGTTTGAATCTGTCAGTGACAGACTCATCAGCCAATCCCAGCAGAGATAGCAGATCTTCTTTGAAAAAAAACAAAAAAAAGAGATCGACGAATTCCCCGAAGCACGAAACCTCGACAAGCAATGTGAAAGCAACTACGAGACGCGGCTCTGTCGCCGACTCCATCGCGATCATAAAAACTCTATGCGAGTCGAGCATTCTCATGCCACATATGTTGGAATTGCTTTCGGAAAGGTAATAAATAAATTCTGTGACCATTGTCAATCTTATCGGGGTGCTAGAATAGAATATTCTTATCAAACTACATAAAATGCAACAAAATCAAATCAATCCAAAAGTTCATAAATAGTAAATTGAATTTTTTGCCCTGTTTCAGTAGAAATTGCTGTCTTAAGCTTTCTGTAATGTAATCTGATGGCCCATGATCCTAAATTTTCAGTTGATTACTGTTATTTATTACCGGTTATTTTGATGACCCTTATTGTTTGAATGTTAAGCATTGGTCTTAAAAGTGCATGGCATCCGCCTAGACATGACTGTTGCCACAATCCCTTGTGGCAAAAACAATAAAAGGGAACACGAAGGTTCTCAATTTGTTTTTGGCAGAATAGATCTTCACAACCGGCATATCTAGGCTGATATGGCAGCGATATTTCCAGACTACAGCTTAAAATTTTACACAATATGAGCGTTCTCAGTAAAAGATAATTTTGCTTATCTTTTTCTTATTATCTGTAATTCAGAGATGCACTTGGACACACCCCTTTCATGTCTGCTGTTTATCACCGAGCCTATCCGGCAGCTAACAGGATCATGCTATGCGTTAGATTCATTGCTAAGTCGATGGGGAAAAAAGAACAGGCTTCCAATAGTAAGTTTGCTGATCAATAACTATGCTCCATTAAGCTGGTTGAGCTTGAATTTATTTCGTGGAAGTTGTAAGCAAAATCCATAAATCGTATAGTTATTTGGATTTGATTTCGACAAGGGGTTCAGGACCAGAACGTATCACGGAATGTTATTCACATATAATAGAACAATGAATTATTGTTTATATTTTATTATTGTACAGCAGTGGTTCTCAAACTTTATGACATGGCTGGAGATCAAATAAGTAAATTACTTGTGCAGTTCTCATGGAAATTTAGGAGAGCTACGTATTAAACTTGAACTTGGAAATAATGAATAAAAATGAAAATAAATTAGTAATGACTGCATGGCTACCTTCCTTGGTTGTCACCAAGCTCTACCTGCTGAGGTGCTCTGTTTGATAACCACGGCTGTAGAGTTATGTATACTCCATTGGCCTCATACAATGGAATCTAAGCTCCTCAAGAATAAATACTGTACTTATCTTCGCTGATAAAGTGAAACTTATTGTGATTATTCATGTAGTTGAATGTCATATGTCAAATACTTGTAATTCCAAGGTCGATTGTATTGAAACACTTTATATATCCATAGTGCTAAAAGTGTTTTAATTTTTTAAATAGAACAAACTGAAGTGAAAGGGGAAGATCACTCTGTGGACTCTGTTATGATGAAAATGATCTACCCGCCTGGATCGAATGCAGATTACAATCCATTGTACATGGTATGCACAAATGACACATGCAGTTTCACTTGGACTGGTAATCATCACATAAATCAGGTGAGTTGGGAAAATAATCTCAAGTTTTTCGTGCAACTAACCTGTTTTGACTAAGTGCCCAAATAAGGATCTTTAAAAATTATAACTAAACTCCAAGAGAAGTGATTGAATTAGATAAACATTAGCATTTCATCGTATTTAGACCTTTCATCATTGTTAAATTGACCTTTCCCCCTCATTGACCACTCTTCCTTCAATTGTCATCAGTTCTGATCTTGGATAAAGATTGTATACATACAAATTGCAATTGTTTTTCTATGACTATAATATTTCAGGACATTTTTGAATGCTGGACGTGCGGCCTCGTTGGCTCACTTTGCTGCTGTTCTGAATGTGCAAGGGTTTGCCATAATGGTCATGACTGCAAGTAAGTGAGGATCATGCTTTCCGCATTAGATTAGGCTAGTTTATGTGCTTTTTTCTAAATTTAATTCTTCATTTTCAGACTTAAGCATACTAGACCAACTGCTTACTGTGATTGCTGGCAAAAATGTGCCTGCCGCTCCCTTGTTGGCGGTGATACGGAAGCAAGAAAACAATTGCTGGAAAGCTTACTCTTCATAACCGAACTTGTGAACCTACCGAACGCTAGAGGAGAAACCTTGTTACAATTTTTGGTTTGTATTTATATATGTATATGGATTGCTGTGCGTTTTTGTATGCTCAAGATGGAGCTACTTCTTAGTCGGTGCAGGTGAACATGTCATGAAATATTGATGTTGAAATTTGAAATGTTAGCTCGAATAGTACAGATTCATGAAAATTACTTTCATTCGTATAGCCAACACTATAGCCTCAGGAAAATAGCTGTCATGCATTGTTGTCAGATGCAAGTAGTGAATTGATTTACTTCTGAAAGTTCCGCTCTTTCCATTTGAGCAAAAATACTTTAAATTTATATCTAGTGCGTTGCATTCAAGCTTTCATGCAGTAAAGCGGGAATGCACATGACCCTATTATTGCTCTCTTACTGGAAGTGTAAGGTGACAGAAACATAATATTCTGAAATATTTTGATGTGAGCGGTTACATTTACCAATACAGAGACTGTTGCTTTGATGTAAATGAAACTAAACTCTTAAATCGTAGCGCTATTTTGATTTTACAGACGTATAAATTGAGTTGCAAAATCGATCAAGTGTTCTACTGTAATAAACTGTTACATACTGACCTTGTTTTTCCCAGGCCCAAACTGTTGCTAGACAGATGACAGAACAAAGGCAGTACAGAGCGGGAAGCAATACATCTTCACGTAACAACCATCCAATAAAAACAACCATTGCAGGAGTGGAATACGAAGCTCCTCACCATAACCTGCCTCCGCCTGTGTATGTGAACTTAAAAAATAATAATTAATATTGGTTTCAGTATTTATATTTCATCTTCAATCATCCAGGTTCTGCAGAGATTCCTTCCAAACCCTCCTCCAAGATTGGACATCTATCAAAGCAACGGTGATGTCTGGTTGCCCAGGATACGTAGATTCCCTGAGCGCCAGCTCCCTTCCCGACGTTCCAGGCAGCGATTCTTCGCAGTTTCTGCTGCCCGAAGAACTGAGTTGCATGGCATCGCAAACTGGTACGTGATTTTCCAGTTTAATAATGGATAGGAACGCAGACCAGACAGGAATAATGTGCATTCTGCTAGTGGATTTGCATTATGTGAAATCAAAGTGTGCTTTCTGGGAGGCTCTGTAGGAGAAAAGTTTTAATGATAGTGATGATAATGGGGAATTATTTTTTGGGAATATACAGTAGTGTCCCAGCAGATATTGTACAATCCTAGTCCTGTGGATAGTAATGAACACCCTTTTGGCTTACAGTACATAAATGGGGTAAAGTTTTTTGATAAATAAGCGTAAATTATCCCTAATTTATTTTTCAATTTGGTAATTTGGTCTGAGCTAAGGCCCATACATCCTATAGGCGCATCATTCAAACCAACAACAAAAAACATGAGAATTTGAATGTTAAAATCCTTTTTGTATGTGTTAGTGTCGAGGACAATGAAATAAACTTCAATTTTACCCCTTCTGTGAATACTATTCTTTGCAGGTACAACTCGTCTGGATGCTTTCGTTCTTTGTCTGCTTGTAAAATGTAATACGGAACATCTAGATATGCTATTGGAAACTATTTCCAACCATATAAAAAAAGAGAAGAATTCTGAAGATATACAGGTAATGAGGCATACTAGACCAACTGCTTCCTGCGATTGCTGGCATAACTGTGCCCCTCGTTCCCTTGTTTAAACAAATGGTAAATATCTTCACTGCAGATGTACATAAGGTTATGCTGTATTCATTAGGTTGCACATCGCTTCATGCGTTCATTGATCAGGGTTTTTGTTGTGATGAGCATCGAGACACAACCGGGCAAGCAAGTTGGGCGAAGCACGTGTTACATACAACCGATGAAGAAAGCTCAGCGAGCCTTCCATGTATGATTTTTTTTATTTTTCACCAGTTTAGACCTAATGTCTTCTTGGTGGCTGTAATCCAAATCAGGCATTCTAAATGCTGAAGGGAATTTTTGTGTGTTAACCAGCAACTTAGTACGCAAGTAGTATATACAAGTTGTGGTACAAGACTAACATGATAGAATTAGTACACTACCGTATGGATGTAGGCATGCTGAGAGTGCATAGCATTATTCTCCAAGGTTAGGATTAATCATTTCAATATCAACTTTTAGATTCTCCTTCCCATCGCCGTTAAAGAACTCTGTGAAATGGCATCATTGCTTATTGCTCCTGTCCGAATGGGAGTGGTCAGACCTACTTCTCCTTTCCCTCTGCTCACAACCAGCACAGAGGCGATACAGAGTTGCGAGGCTGCTTTCGCCCATGTTCCATTCCCTCCAAGGTAAGATATACACATCTGCATATGAATGGAGCTTTGACAGTGCATTCAAGGAAAATTTATTACATAGGAGCAAGACAAAGAAGAAAAAGGGAGGAAAGAAAAGTGATCGTGGAAGAAATTCGAGCGATCCTCTAGAATCATTGTCCTCCATAAAACCTATTTCGAGAGGAAATTATGGAAGACGCGGGATAAGCCGTAGACGAACACAGAATCTTGGTAAATATAGCATTGGGCAAATGTTTCTTGAAATATATAGTAGAGCATTAAGTAATGTTATAGTGGAGGTTTGATCGATGCCACCTGATGATAATGAGTTTTAATGGCTGAAGCTATCTATTGTTTCGATGCTAATAAGGGACACACGGGACAAACACAGGAGACTGTTGAGTCCTGCGTTGATGCACTATTTCCTGAATCCTATCCAGAACAATTATGATTCTGGATTGGGGTGAACATCATCGTTGTTGAGTGAAATTTCATCTCGATATAATCAAAGTATTAGATTCTATATAACCAAGGAGATCTATATTTCTGCTCTTCAATTTAAGCCTTGTCTGCAAGCATATAATATTCAATTCCTAGATGGGAGTCAGACACACAGACCTCCCTTATAATTAAGAGTGTAGTTCAAAGGTAATCACCAAACATGCCTACATTTATCACCAAAATTTTTTTTTTTGCTAAAGGTTACTATGTATTTGCTGCCGTCCTGTTATCCACCCAGAACATGGAATAATTCTTGAGATATTTCACATTCGGGAGTGATTCTTCCAGTAAAAATTATATTTTGTTTACCAGGACCAGCAGATAATAGATATTTCTTCTGGTTCATATCAGGTTCAAGCAGTGTTGGTTCCTCTCTGAGGAACGAGTCAACAAACCAAGAGAACAACAATTCTGTAGTTGTTATCAATGATGGCTTCACTGCTGGCAATGAAAGGAGCAGAACCAGAGGAGAGTCCTCCGGAAGAGCCGGTGATGAGTATATTTTGCTAAGTGAGGAAGAAGATCAAGACACTACTGGTAGAGATGGTGTCATTGCAGAATGGGAGAGCCAGGAAGACGCTGTAGAACAAAATGAGAGAGAAGAAAGCAGATTTGTATTAAATTATTTATATTTTTCTTTTGATTCCTCCAATGAATGTTCGATAACACCAATTCTTTGTGTTTTTTGGATATTTTAGAATACGTCTCTTTCTGTACTGCTGGAAGACGTAGATAATATTGATCGTGGATTGAACAGTGAACGTAGTCAAGGAGCAGATGATCAAGAACAAACTTCTGAGAGAAATGCACAGAATGCAGATGATGTAAGCATTTCAAAACTGAATATATTTTATCCATTCTTCTGGTATGCTCTTGTATTTCAATGTGATGTGTAACATCTAAAGAATATTTTCTATCATTGGAATCTATGCAATTTTCTGAATTGGCAGGACTGAAAGAGAATATAGGAATATGATCAACATAAGACATCATTTTGTTAAAAATTATGACTGAGAAAAAGTTTGCTTACTTCTGGGCTGAATTTATATCTTTTTCTGATGTCTTAAAACAGTCATTCAAATCTGCTTTAGTCATCTAACACTCTGTTGCAAAATAATTTCAAGGAAGATGGCTTTTTGTTATTCATTCTACAACTATCTTGAGTTATTAAACGAAGAGGGTTACATGTCGTGAAATAAATCACGCTTAACCATTCCTTGTTGTAACAGGGGAGCAATGCTGATGAAACTCAGAGAGATATTGTGAGCGAGGGTGATTTGGAAATGGAAGAAGAGGAGGAAGAAGATGACACTGCTAGGGAGGAAGATGCTGCTGATGAGGATGATGATGATAATGCTCAAGATGAGGAGGAAAGTGACATGGATCTGACTCTGCTGGCTGGAAGCGAGGCTGACAGCGATGCTGAAAGCAGTCAAAGTGAAGGAGTATGTTGTATTGTTGTTTTTGCGTATCCTTACCATTTTGTTTCTGCATAGCATGAGATCGAATGTGATTGTGAATTAGTAATTAAATAGAGAACATGGGGCTCCATTAATTTGTGTGATTTTATGTTTTCATACCAATTTGTTAAATGCACTACTACACGTTTACATTCTCTTTATCATTTTAGGTAATATTAATATACATGATAAACCCCAGAAAGTTAACATACACATAGAGTGTACACTATATACTCTTGTACCGTAAATACTGATTGTGCTGCCTGTGTGTAAGAATAATCACCTTTTATAGGCATGTTGATTGTGTTTGCTCTGGTTGCAATTGTGTGCACTTCTCACAACTTAAGAAAACATTATGGAAGTGTGTGGCGATTAGCCAGAACATGCCCTCATATCTTGGAGTAATCGACGCATATAAACAGAATTTTGTCGAATTCGCGCTGGCAGAAGACACATACAGTCGCCACCGGTTAATACATCCCCGGTTAATACAACCAACCGCTTAATGCATCCAAATTGCTTGGAACGGAATTTTCCTATTCATTCCCCATGATAAAAACCCCGCTNTAATACATCCACTTTCGATTCTTCATGTAGGCAAATTGTTCTTTACTGTGTACAAATAATGGCCTATAATGAACGAAAATACTGGCTTTACTGCGACGAAGCAATAGCTGTAGGGACTGCGAGTTGATGTTGGGGGGGGATTGAAGCTTGACTGTCCCGTGTACCTACTTTGAATGTCTTACAGCTAGAACTGCACGAGCTTTATTATGATGAGAACAGAACAAATATGACTGACATGTCTATCAAG